>LPNX010585792.1:65889-103012 GCA_001517045.1 Pseudotsuga menziesii
GCCCCTTAGTCTAAATTTTCATGACCATTGGACTCGATTTTCCCACTTCAAAGCACTGGTCTACCTTAAGTAGGGGCGCCCTCCTTGGGTAAAGTGGCAATCTTTTCAAACCGCAAATTGGGTATTGCTAGAATAATCAACATATCTACTACCTATCAATTAACTCTCGTGCCTAATTTCCCATAGACTAAATTTTCATAACTAAACCCTAGGGAAATTTAGGGCTTTTAACATAGGCACGATTCATCCCTTAGAATTTTATCCAAACTCTAATTACCCATAACAGTAAGGGATTTCACCAAGATACCTTCACTAATTCTCACTAATTATCCCTTTCTAAGGTTATCTTGGTTATAGGGACGCCCCCTAGACTTAGCTTTCTGCTTAGTCTAAAGTGTCGGTATCCTCAACTGGTGTTACAACTGAAATCTTTTACAGGTCTTGAGTATTGTAGGTCGCAACTTTGGTTTCCTTCCTGTTATCCACTAATTCTACTCTTAGTGGACTTCCTATTGAGCCGCCAGTTATTGGGCATGATGAATGCTCATCTCTAGAGTTCAGAAGTTTAGTGTGCTCTAGAGTTAGCCAGTTTTGGCTAGCCTTTCTTATTTTTTGTAAATACATGTTCATACCCCCTTGGAGAAAATGTAAAAAAATGTCCTAGCATTTAATTTTTTATAAAAGGCTCAACTTCCCAGACTTAAGCATCAAGCCGACTAGCCCAGAGTGTTTTTTCCCTTGGTTATTATTGGTTGTTGAACAAACGACTAATAATTTCTGAGTTTTTCACTCACATCTCCAAAGTTGGGGTAGTTGTCTTTGTGTTTCGGCCTTAGGAGGTTATTAGATCCTTTGTGTCAATGTTTTTCAACATGTTAGGCATTCCGATTGAGTCGTATGAACATGTACTAGGTACCCCTAGAGCTTCGTTTGATTCCGAGACAACAAAAAAAATCTGTTTTTTAAGCCATTTTTTAATGGTTTAAATGGAAAAATTCAAAATGTAAAAAAAGAGTGATCCGGAGTCTGTTTTTGGCATGGTTGGGCTCATTTTCAAGCCCGGAGCAGCATCTTTACCCCAGGGGCCACTTTCACTATGTTTCGGCCAGCTGAAGCATCCCGAAAGGCATCATTTGGATAACAGAGCATCAGAGTGGCATTTTAATGCTAAATTTGGACAAAATGCACTAAAGTCCAAATATTAAAAAAGTCAAAATTAATTTTTTAATGGTGGGGATGACTTGGCATGGGTCCCCCATTGAGTTACGACCCTCTTCAAGTAAGATGGCACATAAAACTTTGGCTTAAAGTGAAGCTACGAATTAATAAGAGGAAGGATGACGTGAGGGTAAAGTGAAGTCTCATGCTAAGCGCTAGAGTATGAGTTTGGTGAGTGGGAGTGGGGTGGACATGAAGCGTGTATTTTTAAAACTTATGAAATTAAACCATGGTATATAAATTATAATTCCAATGCATGTGAATGGTTTCAAGTAAGGAGGATGACGTCAGGGTGAGAGGACTCACGCTAAACCAATGGGACGGATGGACCCCTCCCATGTATAAATTTAAACCAAGGTTCATTTGATTAAGGTTTAAGAGCTCGCGATTGTGATGAAGTGGTGGTTGACGTGAGGATGGAGCTCACACTAGCGTTTGAAAGGGATGGTGAGAGGGTGAGGGTGGACCCCTCCCCACTTAAGAAATTTCATTATAAAATTAAACCATTATATTATATCCATTACATACCATGCCATGGTGTATCAAGCAAATGGTTTTTGTGGAGATTAACGTCAACCGTTCATTAATTTATTCCCTTGCGCCAATATGTCGCACAATCGCATGAGATCAAGAAAGGCTCACGTGTGGAATTTGGTGAGGAGGTTGAGTGTGTTGGCAGGTTTGGTAGAGGTTATTGGAGTAGGGTGAGAGAGGTGTCAATCACCTCCTCTGCTTAACTCAGTCTTCAGTTCACTTTAACTCAGTTAACTCCGGCTTGATCCTTAGTTCATTAATTCCCCCCTGGGGATTGGTTTTTGTATAAATAAAGGCTCTTCTTCCTCATTCTAAATGGATGGAAGGGACCTCTGCTTATTGTAATGCTGTTGAGATTTTGATAATAAAATTGAAAGACTTTGGAGGTCTACCATGTGCCATTCGATGGATGCCAGATAAATAAGGTGATACTGTGTGATTTAAGAACTTCTCTTGTTTATGATTGATGTATCTAGCTTAGAGGATCATGCATGATACATAGGATAAGTATTTACAGCTGCTAAGTTACTTATTTATGATTTGCATTGGAAAGATATAGGAGTAACCAACTTTATTCAGTTATATTGAGGTTCTTCAAGTTTTTCCTTTGCATGCATACTAGATCTAATCAAGTTTGTGCAGGAGTTGTTCTATAGTTTTGCAGGTCACGAGATCCATAGGAAGCATTGAACTAAGTTGTCTCTTCCCTTCCTTGGTCTCATTTTCTTAATCTAACCTTTGTTGCAGGGACTTCAAGGCTATCAGTGAAAGATCAAGCAAGGGCTTGAGTTGCCCCATCCATCTCTTACACCCAAACTTTCTCCTTCTTCCGGTTACTTGTTAATGATGCTCAAGGGATAGATTTATTCTCGCATGTTTATTTTTGGAATCTATATTTCTTTAAGTATTCAAATCTGATTAGTCTTCAAAGAATTACATCATTTAATTAGATCTAAGCTTGGAAAAATTGTACTTTTACTTCAAAATTTTGAAAATTTTTCCAAAGTATGAAATTTTTTCAATTTTTTTTATTTTTCATTGTCTTTTCCATCGTTTTCTAACATTTATTGTTCGCTGGTTTTTAGCAGGTCTGCGGGCAAAAGTGGAGTTTTGGAGTGACCAAAACCATCAAGGAGGCCTCAGAACAAGCCAATGGACGCCTACTTTAATATAGTTTCTTAATCCACCATTGTAAACTCTTAGATCCAAGTTTATTGGATTAAGAAGCACTCCATCTTCGTCATAAAATTGTAAAAGAATTTAAACGAGAGCAGTGGGGTAACCAGAACCCACATCCCACCCCCCCTGGGGGGGATTTGCGTCTTTTGTCAATTTTTGAGATTGCATTTTTCTAACCCCACCACCTCACACACTCACTTTGTAAGTGCAGGGTGTATACTTCTTTCACAGTTTGTAACTTAACTCATTTTATTTTTTGCATAAATTGTTAAGTAATAAAAGGAATCCAAAATCTCTTGAATCTCACCGAAAGGTGGATCAAGAGTGCTCTCTGTCGGAGAGTTCATTGTTAGTTTTATCTTTATTCCCGATTTATTTGTTCCTAAATTTTTAAATCAATCCGACCGTTGCTTTCCCGAGTACCCGAAAGGTGAAAGAGACTCTTCGTTCGTCATCTAAACAACTCATTGTTACGTCTCTTATAAAATAAACCAAGACTCCTTCCCTGTATGCTCTACACCGCTGCAGCTTGTCTTATCAGTTGGCTATATCAGAAAGGGATACGAGTTGCTAGATTCAATAGGAAAATCCACACAAGTCATTTTCTCGAGAACTCGGGAGGTTGCAAAGGGTAATCACTACAGAGTCAGGGGGCTACTCCAAGCAGGTTCATCCTCACCCCGTTAGACACTTGGTATTACTGCTTTAGCACTCAGTTCGAAGGGACTTGACTTGTTGGGCTAAACCCACAATTAACCCACGCCCTTAATTATTCATTTAATAATCTAAAATTTACCAACTGAGACACTGCTATACTTTCACTGAGACTGCACTAGCAACCCACATTTGCAAGCACTCTTTTTCATTTTGGCATTGGTCTATTCTGTTCTTTTTGCATAAGTGAATCACGCAATGTGTCATTGAATATTGTGTATCTAATTTGAGTTAAAATGTTGCTAAGGTTAAATCTTGTTTGCAGTAATTGGTAATCTTTAATTTCATCCATTTCATATTAACTCCTAGATTTAGTCTTTTCTTTCGTAGACTAAAAACCATAGATTTTCTTCTAATAGGGACCACCCCCCTTGGCTTCGTTAGGAGTTGGCCTAAACGGAGGAGCTAGGATCAGGTGACAGCACCTGGATCTTTGCTTGCCCCCAAGGCCACACCTTTCTCACTTGGGAAACAGCAGTCCAAAAGAATTCTGCTAACGGTGTGCTTTCAGCGGACAACACTTCCCTCTACCATCCTGAATAGGATCACCTCAAGGGGAAACTACAAGATTTGTGATAACAACACCTTCTTACTAAGGGCACTTCGGGACATCATACCTGCAGTTGGTGTTTATCTTCATGTGTGTTTGGTTGTTGGTGTTATTTTATTATATATTTGGAGATAGCAATTCTAAGCCTATTCTACAGGAAGATACTAAAAGCGTTCAAGTATGTTAGGGTTCTTTCCCTCCTTTGCTACCCACTAGGTGTCCCCTTTTGTTAGCTCAAGTAGCTTTCTTTTTCCAGCTAAGTCTAGATGAGTTTTCACACCTAGCTAAGAGTTTCGGCTCACGATAGTAATTTGGGTTAGTAAATTAATGCTTGTTGGTTGCCATGTTTGCATTGGGTTAAGGGTTAGATAGGCTATGCTTTCCTTTCCCTTCTTCTCAATATCCTTTATTTTCATAAAATGTAGTTAATTAGCACATGCAAAGTAGAAAGGAATGAATCTGAACTTTCTTTTGTTCTATCTCATTTGCTCTTAGCTTTCAATGTTATTCAAACCCTAATTCCATTGGCCACCAAATCAATTAACCTACTTCCCTAGACTGCATAAATAACTCTTAAAACCCTAATAAATCTAGTGGTCTTCCTCATCCTTCCCATCTTCCCTTGTTTTCTCAGTTTTACCCAAAACCCGAGGGCTAACTCCACTTCCCCTTCAAGCTCACATAGCTTGGGTCTTCCCTCTTTATCGTAGTGTGGTTCTTCATTGTATCCATTGTGTCTACAATTTAAATTTTTAACCTATCAATTTGTAAATTGTTGATTAAAAACATATTCATCGTTATTCCTTGCCAACAATGAGGATATTTATCGATCCCTAATTATTTGTCATTGGCATTTATCATGGCTTGTTGCATAAAAACTAAACCATAACCAATTCACCATTAGTTTACAACACAATCATAACGCAATATATGAAACATGGCATGAATCTTCCCTACAAGAGAATGCACTTAAAATATATATATACATCCAAAAAATTTGTATAACAAGTATTGGGTGGCCATTTTCTAAGTCATATAGTATTTCCATATGGAAAGATTTAGAGTTTTGGGTATTTTGTGTTTTTTATTACTATCTTCTTTCAAGGTTTATGATGCCAAGCTACACCATTCGTGGGGGAGCTTGGCTAACTAGGAATTATAACAGGAACTTTGGAGGGTTATTTCAGTGCCCTGATTGGGACCATGTGCACAAGAGTGAATAGCATACAAAGTTCCTACCTGCCAGAAACAGTGCAAATACAGCTCCAAGAACAAAGGGTTGCTAGGGTGGGAGCTTCTGAAACTCTCTTGATGTCATTCTTGAGTGATTCGGAGAGTTTCATACAAGTTCCCCACTCCCAAATAATGAGGGGACCTTGGGAACGAGTTCCCCCATCCATGGGAGTTGTTCTTGTGCTTTTTGTGTGTAAAGAGAGAGATAACTTCCTCTTAAAGCAAATCTAGAGATGTTCACTATGTGGGTTTTATCTACAGGGTGTTGTATTACTATTTATATTTAAAGATGGAGCAGAGAAAATTACAATTGATATATTACATGTGGGATAAATAAATGGAAGGTACTCCCAAATAAAGAGATGCTCTAGGCACAAATAAACATCATTGCTCCAACAATTTAAAGCTAAAAGATTTTTCCCATTTTAAATGCAAGAAGCAACTCTAAGCAGTTCCCATTTGCACAATAAGCATACACAATTATTCCATTAGGTCAGTGTGACTCCATGATAGTTGAATTTCCAACTGCATGAAAATAATGACTCTTCATCACTATCACTGACATTGGGTATGATAGTGAGCATTCAAAATTTTCCAACATGAGGCCATTTTACCTTATATCTTCAAAATAAAAAAATTATGAATTCGGGTAAATTAAAATAGAAGAAGACTATATGTACCTCTCACTAGATCTAGAAAATGTAAAAAGCAAATAGTCTGGAGTCTGGACCAAATTAGTTTGACTTACCCCATATGAATGTTTTGATCATAGTTACATATATCGGCGATATATCGGCGATATCGCGATATATCGCGAGTCATTCCCCTTGGCGATATATCGCCACTAAAAAATCGCGATATTTTCGATATTTTGAATATATCGCGATATATTCAATATGTCGCGATATATTGGGAATATATCGGGACATTTTGGAAAATATCGCCCTGCTAAAAAAATTTGCAAAAAATTTGAAAAAGATATTTTGAATATATCGCGATATATTCAATATGTCGCGATATATCGGGAATATATCGGGAGATTTTGGAAAATATCGCCCTGCTAAAAAAATTTACAAGAAATTTGAAAAAAAATTCATGGGTTAAGTTTTTGGCAGTGTTATTAAAACTAAATATATTAAATTCTTAAAGTAATAAATGGTAATATTAAATTCTTTAAGTAAAAGTGACATTCTCCTTTACTTTCATTTTCTATCCTTTTACAGTCGAACTCGATATTTGATCATGATCCACCATTTGACATATTATGCATCTTATATATGAGTTGTATTTTAATATTTATGTGGAAATGTGTTTATTTGATGTTGTAGTTGCTTTAGATGTCAAAAAAATTGAAAAAAAATGTTTATTTTTGTATTTTTTAATGCAAAACGACATTTGCCGATATTTTCCGATATTTTCGCCGTTGCTGCCGATAAGTTTCATTCCGGACCCCCGGCGATATATTCGCCGACACGATATATGTAACTATGGTTTTGATTGTGCAAATCAGGTGATTACCTTAAGCAAGTTTACCTTAACTAAGACCATTGATAAATGGCCCTTGTTACATTTTTCAACACTAGTTACAACACAAGGACTTCAATCACCGTATGGAACATAACATTGATTTCCCAATGTACCTCTATCAAGGAGAGTCAATATGTTCTATACATTAACAAGTGAATGACATTAGTTCCATTAGAAATAGCTTGAAGTAAAACAAATCAGAGGCCACCACACTCAAGGGACATGAGGACATGTAATGCAGCACAAGAAACAACACCTCAATCAATGTGATATAACTAAGAAGCCAAGGTGCACACACCCCACAGCGGCTGCATGCTTAGGTGAATAGTTGTCCTGCACCCAAGTGTAGAATGACTGCACCGCAACCCATCGAGGGATGCATCCTACATCCCACAACAAAAGATAGGGTGCATACCTATGATAGGACATCCCCAATTAGTTATGGGGGTGTTGAACCCCTACTAATTTGGAATGGACTTCCAAAAAATATATGTATTTATTTATTCAATGATGATTTTTACAAGAGAATGAGTGGCATTAAATACTATGGAAGAGACACATCAGAATGGTGTCTTTCTAATGCCGACATTTAACTAATAATAATAATAACAAATATTATTTAAATCATTTAATTTACTAATTTTCTCTAGTTCTATTACAAGTCCTCCCTCTCTGAGATACCTCGTCCACGAAGTATTGGTAAGGATAGGTGTCGTGAACATAAATCTGCATTTTCCCAAGTAGCTTCTTCATCAAGTAAGTTTTTTCCACCTAACAAGGTATTCATTGATGAATCTAGAACGGAGTGTTTTGGTTGTAATCACTAATATGCATTTAGGTTCTAGCACCAGTTTTCCTTCATCATCTAGCATAGGTAATTTTGTTTGTATGTGAGTAGTTGGACCCAATTTCTTTTTTAAGCAGGACACATGGAAAACGTCATGTATTTCACTTTATTATGTCCAGAGCATAAGCCACTTGTCCTACTCGCTTCCTTACTTGATATGGTCCATAAAACCTTGGCGCAAGTTTATGATTTTTGGAGTTTTTAAGTGAAGTTTGTTTGTATGGTTGGAGTCGAACAAACACCAAATCACCTACTTTGAATTCTCGATCAATTCTTTGGGTGTCAGCTTGTTGCTTCATGTGGTTTCTTGCTTATTCAAGATGACTCTTCAAAATACGGATGACCACATCGGATGTCACTAGATAGTCTTTCACTACTGGATCTTTGAAACTGTTGATAACATATTCCTTCGCCATAGGAGGAGGATACCCATATAAGGCTTCAAAAGGGGACATTTTTGTCGTTGTATGATATGTATTATTGTACCACCATTCTGCAAGGTGGAGCCAATGTACCCATTGAGTGTGGCAGTCATTCACAAAATTGCTAAGGTATCCTTCAAGGCATTTATTTACGACTTCAGTCTGTCTATCCATCTAGGGATGGTAAGAGGTAATCATAGTTAATGCTGTCCCTACCTGGTGGAGCAATTCCTTCCAAAAGTTGCTGGTAAATTTGGGGTCCCTATCACTAACGATAACTTTGGGAAACCCTTGGAGCTTACAGATATTCTTTACATATCTATTTGCGACTTGACTAGCCTTTGCTTTCGATGAAATACTAATGAAGTGAGCGTATTTTTGTTAATCGGTCAACGACTACAAATATACTATCCTTTCCTTCTGACATAGGAAGACCGGTGATAAAATCCATGGATATCTCTGAAAATTCAAGGATGGGATATGTAGAAGTTGGAGAAGCCCAAGAGGAGCCACTGTTTAAAATCCCCTTAATGATGTAATTGATTTGGGGGAAGGACATTCAGTGATTGCCACAATTTTCTTGGGATCAACCTTGATGCCCTCGGCTGAAACAATATGCCCCAAAAATTCTATTTCATTTTGCCCAAAATTGCATTTCGCTTTGTTAGCGTAAAAGTTGTTTTCTTCTAGAAGCTTCAATACTGTCTCTACGTGCTTGAGATGTGAGTTCTAGTTTTTGCTATAAACAACAATATCGTCAAAGAATACCAGAACGAACTTTCTTAGGTATGGCCAAAACAAGTCATTCATTACTGCTTGAAATGTTGTCGAAGCATTGGATAATCCAAATGGCATGAGTCGAAATTCGTACAAGTCTTCATGGGTACAAAAAGCAGCTTTGGGGTCATCTCGAATTCGTATTTGGTAATACCATGATTTTAGGTCTAGTTTAGAAAAATACTTTGCACCATGGAGCTCATCCAACAATTCATCAATAAAGGGAATGGGGAATTTATCTTTTATAGTGACTTTGTTTAATTCTCGATAATAGATTTAAAGTCTATACGATCCATCCTTCTTCCTCACAAGTATGACTAGCGCGAAGAAGGGACTCTTATTACGTGTGATTATGCCAACATCTAATAATTCTTGCACCAAATGTTCAATCTTTGGCTTGTTTCTGTGAGATTGTCTATATGACTTTTTTCGAATTGGACCTGAGCCTAGCATTAACTCTATGATGTGATCTCTAGAATGTAGGGGGGGAGGCCATGAGGAGGATTTTGAAAAATTTCATTGTGTTCCCCCAGAAGTTGTTCTAATTCCCTTACATCGACATTTTGATTTCCATCGACTATCCCTTCCATAGCATAGCAATGTAAAAAAAATGCTTGAGCTCCCATTTTTATCATTTTCTCCATCTTGTTTGATGAGACAATTTGGGAGGGGGGCAATGGATACCACCAGCATAGACCCAAATCCTAGGCTCTATCAAGCACCGAGAGGGATCAAATCTCTGGAGGTGCAAACCTCTATTCTAATAGTTCCTTGCATGCAATACCTGAAGATAGACAAATAAGTGATAATTGCTTTCTTTATTGGATTGGGGTCATGCATTTCTTGAGTAATAGAATGTTAACTTAAATTATATAGGTTTATGTATAAATATTCTTTATTTGTATAATATTATAAAAGTAAAAGATTATTTGGTAATATTATAAAAGTAAATGATTATTGTTTTTAATGACATGGATCAATTTAGTTTTTAATTTTATATATATTTTATTTTCTTAATTTCATAATGGATATATTAATTTGCAACTATAATTTCATGGATTTATCAATTGAATGTAGTGATTTTATTTTTATGCTTTAATGAAAATCTAAAAAAAAATTATTAGAATTTACTGTTTGAGTGCCTCTGTAAAGATTTTGAGTTCGTCCAAGGTTCCGTGAGTATCATAGATGTCATCTAGAATAGTCACTGTACCAATTTTGTGAAATTCAGCTCCGCTATATCTGATTCTTTCAACCACCTGTGCACGTAATAATAATTCGAGTTACAACCTTGAGATAAGATGAATGTCTTTATGATGTGTGAATTGGAGAATATTGAAGTCCAATTTCTCCAACTCTAAAAGTTTTTGGTTCATAATTGACCTTAGCAATAGTTTAATGCAAATATATTAGCACAGGTACACCAAAATGAAGCTCAAGATTAATTGAATTAAATATTATAGTAAGAGAAGGTTAATACTTGAGCCATGAATCGTTTTTTACATATATTTCAATAAAGCTCCTTGCCTTCAATCTTGGTACGCAGCAATGCCATGGAAGTACGTAGCAATGCCATGGAAACTCTAACGCGTATTTCACCTACATGCAGGACAATGGCAATCAAATTACGAAATGAAGGTTTTGTTGATGTAAGAGTAAACTTACAGTACTAATGATATTGAATTTTACCTCTCTCAAAAGGCTTTGATCAACATGAGAGACATCTCGTCCTGTTAAAAATTGGTTTATATAAGCTGCTATGAAGACCTCGTCCATCACTTTTTCTCTGGTAAATGAAATGCTTGAAGCTCGAAATAGTGACAACATGCTTCTCACTCTTTTATCTACTTCTTCTTGTTCACCGGGGGAATTGCAAAAGAAGTGGCCCTTTTCATCTTTGAAATTCTCCAAGACGCCTATTCAACACAAGCTATAATAGTTATATGATAATCAAATTAAACTCATCTGGCTGCATAATCCAAATGCATAAATCGAGATGTAGCTAATTATCCAGGCAAATTGCAACAACAACGTGAGGATACGTTATTGATGGAGTCAGAGAGCGCGAAATCCTGTAGTGTTGAGATCTTTGATGAGGGAATGATCATTTGATCCCAATCCGATGCCTCTTTCGTTCCAGCATCTCACCGAGGATTAAATCCGAGGGTTTGATGGAGCTGAGCTGAGTGATTCCAATTCCCCATTTAGGGTTTGATTAACGAGATACTTGTTACATTTTTCAACACTAGTTACAACACAGGAAGGACTTCAATCATTGTATGGAACATAACATTGATTTCCCAATGTACCTCTATCAAGGAGAGTCAATATGTTCTATACATTAACAAGTGAATGCCCTTAGTTCCATTAGAAATAGCTTGAAGTAAAACAAATTAGAGGCCACCACACTCAAGGGACATGAGGACATGTAATGCAACACAAGAAACAACACCTCAATCAATGTGATATAACTAAGAAGCCAAGGTGCACACACCCCACAGCGATTGCATGCTTAGGTGAATAGTTATCATGCGCCCAAGTGCAACATGACCGCACCACAACCCATCGAGCGATGCATCCTACATCCCACAACAAAAGATGGGGTGCATACCTATGATAGGACATCCCCAATTAGTTATGGGGGTGTTGAACCCCTACTAATTTGCATCATTGCTTGTTACTACATGGGTTGAGCCCATAACAAGTTGTTACAATGTTGCCCCATGTACTTACAAAAGAGCACAAGTAATCAGTGTCAATCAGGCACAAGTAATTAATGTCAATCTTAGCCTCGATCAGACACAAGTTGAATACATTGTTGCCTTAATTAGGCATAGCCGCACAAGTAATCAAGCAGCTACCACTCATATTCAAGCATTCAAGTTGTCATCACATCAGTAATGGACAAATAAAAGGAGAAGTTTATGAACTCAACACATCATGGAACATTTGAAGCTTAATTGTAACTTGCAAACAGTGTTTTTTGTAAGTTAACTTGTAATCAAGTTTAACTATAATAGTTTCCTAAGTCACCGCATTCGCCGTTTTTTAACCTTCAAAATCAAAATTCGACGAACTTCTCAGGCGGTCGAATTTGTTCATTGAAATTCGGCGAAATTAATGTGGCACTTCGTCGCGAACATGAATCAAGTTCTCTAGCAATTAAATTTGCCTTTTGAAATCGTTTAAATTGGCAGAAAAAAACGTGTTATAAAATAAAAAACTATCCCATGCTTGCTGTCTCGAATGCACTCGCGCTGTGTTGCTAGTCTAATTCTGGACTCTGGAGTCTGTGCTACGCCCTCGACTGGAACTATAAGTTTCTAGCAGTCTAGCAAAGATTTATGCAAAAAAATTTGCCATCGAGATTTGCTGGCCATCATGCTGCCAATCCAAGTATTTCCCTAGCCTTTCCCAACGCCCTCAAGTTTGAAGATCAACATTGAAATTTTTGTTTCATCATTAAATATTAATGTAGATATAATTTTAAAGTGTTTTTTATAAATAAATTATTATTAAATAGGTGATGTTACATATAAAAAAATTATACAAATTTATTATTATTATTTTTACTTTATATTTAAAGTTTTATTATTATTTTTACTTTATATTTAAATTGCTTTAGCAATGATATTTTAATGATTTATTTTCATTTTTATCAATGTTTTTAATAATCATATTGAATTTTATTAAAGTATATATATACATTCAAACCAAGTGACTTAGATGGTTTCTTTGTAAGTGAAAGATTTAAACTTGAGTTGAATTGTAATTTTCGGGTGCATTCTCGGTTGAACCCGACACCCAAAAAATTATTGAGTCATTGTATTTCTAAGTCCACATTGAAATAATTGAGTTGAGTGGTTGAAACTCAAATCATTGTAAAAATCATGACTTGGGTGCATTTTCGGTAGTATTTGACACCCTCATTTTGCTAAAAACTAAATCAAGCAAGCGTGTAGAAGTGAACATGAAGTACAAGCAAACGAGTTCAACTGGGCGAGTTGCAAAAAGCCCTTGTTTGTAATCAAGTCATTCGCAACCTAGACCCACTTGCATAGGGAGGAGTCATTTAGTTTTTCAAATGGAGCGAAGTCTTGAATTATTAGAGTTATTGAGCACTCTAATAATCACTGTAAGCAACTCTTCAATCAGTTCTAACTTATTTGCAAGTGACGCAAGATAAAGTTACACTTCTTCAAGCTAAATCCCAACTAATGAATGATGAAATTGTAAGTTTTAAACCTATGCAGAGAAGCAAAGCATACAAATTCTTTTAAGCAAAATAGAGATTACACGACAGCATTCACACATAATACACAAAGATTTACCCTGGAAATCCTTAACCGAGAAAACAAGCAAACCTAGGAGCCACACCTCTTATTTCCTCATTATTATTCTAAATCACTCATAGTACAAAATATGGTATTCCACGGCGTCCAATACCCTAATTCGTTAACCCGGATTAAAAAAAAAAGACCCCAATCCCTTAACCAGGATTAAAATACATATTTTTAGAAAAATCCCAAAAATAACCGAAAATAGCCCAAAAACATTTGAACTCGCTGCGCTCGTAATCAGAATAGCCTAACGACCATTTCCAATGTTGGAAATGGGCAACCGCTTCGCAGAAGGGGCAGGGCGTCGGTACGCCCCCACCCCACCCTATTACTCCTCCTGAGCCAACGCTACGCACAACGCACCCGACGCATATGGTAGAGCACTAAGTGAGGGGATCATCAAGCACGCCACTGACAAGCCCACCTCCCCCCACCCACACATGCAAAGAATATAACACATACCCAACAAAAATCAGGGATCTCAAAAATCAAGAATCAATGAAGCAATCTAAACTAATCCTTGTTTAGAATGGCCCTCTTTTTTATGTTGATGTTGATGATAATTCAGATCAACATTCAGCACAAGATTATCACCATGATACAACTTCAGAAGCAATTTCCAATGAAGATGAATTGCAAGCAAAAGATGTCAAAGCACAAAGTGATACAACAAGTATAAGTGAAAGTGAATGTGAAGCACGTCATCAAGTACAACATGATCTTTCCAAGACAATCATCAGACCTTGGGAAGAATTACACTTCAATTGAAATCGACATGGCTTAGGATATGAAAATGACGACAACTTTCTTATCCAAATTACTCCAAACCAATTTTGTTTGTGAGTGTTGGATTCCTTAATGAAAATTTGAAGGATCCAAAAGTCCATGATGAAGTTATTCAAGTAGTTGAACAAACAAAAGGAAGAAATTATAGAACGCCAACATTGTCATAAAGTCGGTGACATGGAGAATCAATGTTTTGATCTCCATCCTTGTCTTCATTGTTGGAAGACAAATCATCATTTAGACAAATGTCGAAAAAAGAAGACCAAAAAAAAACAATTCATTATGCTTGGATAAGTTCTTGGCGATGGAAACAACAAGTCAAGACGTTGCATCAGTCTTACTAAAGATTTTAATCTCGAGTAAAGACCCATCTTGCAGCACATAGCCTTTCAACCTTCGTGTACCTAACAAACGGGAATAAAAGTGCAAAGTGGCCCCCTTATGGCGTAGCTTCCAAGCATGGCCCTTACGAGATGAGATAACATGTAGTTGTCTCCACATGCCCACTTTGAGTTGTACACAAATGAAACAAAAATGGTACTCTCTTGCAGCTTAAGGGGGTACACCATACACTATGAAGTGAAAATAGTTAATGATCACCCAAAACCACCAAACATTCTTCTCACCTGCAACTGACGAAGGGGGGGAATATTGATGATGGTTGTCAGACTTCAAGTTTCAACAACAACAGTCTGTAGATGGTAGACTTCAACAAATAAATTGCCAAATGGTCAACAACAGTCTGTAGATGGCAAACTTCAACAAACAAATTGTCAAATGGGAAACAATAGCCAATATATGGCAAACTTAGATATATGATACATGATTGACACTATTTGTCTGTCATCTTTTCTGATTGCAGTTTTGTGGACTTTTTGTTCACTTGGATGGTATTTTGACTAAGCAGAGGATAGCTAAGATCCCTCTGCATTACTACTAGGCATATAATGAGATTGTTAAGTAAATTAGGAAATGTTCAAACATTGGCAGTTGTTCACTTTCAGATTTCAGCTCTCTTCCAGTTCATTTCATATGAAACATTCTGCATCCAAGTTTGATGGTTTTTCAGGCAATTTTTTCATTGAAGCACAACTCAAGACTTCTGAAAGATCCAACATATTAGCTTTTGCATCAATGTTTATTGCTTAGCTGATACAGATATATAGACTTGTGATTGAGGAGGGGAATGTTAGCCTATGTCTTACCTTACCAATCACAAAGTTAGATTGTCACCATTATTTGTATTAATCATTTAGGATAATAGTGATTTATCCTAAATGATGACTAAGATTTTGTTAAGATTGTCTGGCCTAATTACCATGCAAAGTGTTAGGAACTAGAGCAATTCTCTCAGTAAGGTGGCATTATCCATTGTACTATATAATTGTAACTTTGAAGTGAATAAAATTGAGTTGGCTAGTGAGCCTCTTCCATCATCTTGTTGTTCTTGCATTTTTAACATATCATGTTCTATAGTTATTTGGGTAAATGGCATTGACCATGTTATATAATTATTTATGAATTAAAAATGTGACAAAAGCATTTAAGTTCGAAACTAGAATTGTGCTTATGATAATGTCATAATTTAATTTTAAATTTTAAATCTGCAAATTATTAATTTTGCATTTTACCATTTTTTGTTTCTGATTTTTTAACTTATTTTAATATTTTATTTTAATATTTAAATTTTTTAGCATATTTTTTATAAATATGTAGAAATAATTTAGTATTTTAAATTGTTTTTCATTACAAGCTTCCAGCAACAGTGAGGAGCACCTTTTTATGCTTCTATGGTTTATATAGTTTCTCACACTGGTATCTTTTTTGTAAGTTGGTCTACATGTTTTGTGATAATGCTTCAGAATCTGTGGATGCTGCCTCTACAACGAAGTTTACTTCCCCTAATTTATCAGCTAGTAACTCATGTTTCCAGTCTTCAGACATTTTTGTATGCATGAAACGTGGCATTTATCCTAGCAACTAAGTTACCAGTAACGTGACTTACCTTATCGATTTTCTAAAAAAACTAATCGTTTTTAGAGAAACCATTTCTATTCCGTGACTCTTTGACTCTGTTTTCAACAAAAACATGTACGTTTCATTTAATTATCACTAAATTTTTTAAAAATTTATATATATATATATATATATATATATATAATTAATAAAGACCAAAACCCTAAACCTAGACTTGGTCCATAACTCATTAAAATGGATTTTTATCTAATGCTCACTACATTTCTCAAAATATATATAGTCAATGTGTGAATGCAGTGTTCTAATCTTAGAGTTTGGGAAGGATTAATCTTCTTGGAGCGAAAAAATATATAATTCTCTGCGACCCCGACGCCCTGGTGCAGGACCCCAACGCTCTAATCCTCTGCGTGCTTGGACCCGACGGCATGGCTACAAAAGGGGGTTCTGAGGCTCCCTCCCTCCTCCCGAGATCGTTGCTTTCAAAAAGCTAGTTGCAGCTAGTTGTAAGGGCAAGTGCAACCCAACAGAGGTTTGTGGAAAAACTGGACAGCATCCCTTCAGTCGCCCTCCCAGTCGAAAAAACTTGCAGAGCTGCGTTGAATATAGCTGAAAGGGGACTCATCGGGTTGTTCACTGGCTTATGGCCTTCTCCCAAAGCCATAAGATTCGTGGGTGCAAAGAAACTAGAGACCTCTAGTCACGGAAGGAATAAAAAGTCATCTGGTTGGTAAGAGTTATTTCATTTTCATTTTTGAGAATATAGAAGATAGAGCTCATATTTCGGAATGGGCCATACTCTATGGGTCCTCAGGAAATGTATCTAAATAAATGGACACCGGATTTTGATCCGACACAAGATGTGCCTTCGGCTGTCCCAATTTGGGTTCGTCTCCCTCATCTACTCTTGCATTGCTGAAATTTTGGAATCCTTAAAAGCCATTGGGAACACCCTAGGGAGATACATAGACAAAGCAGAAAGAAAGGAACAATATTCATGTGCTCGAATATGTGTAGAGGTAGATCTGGAAATAGGGCTTCCAGAAGCCATATATTTAACCGTGGCAAATTGGTCTCATATACAGGAACTAGACTGCGAACAACTCCCTTTTAAGTGTAGATATTGCCACGGCTACGAACGCTTTGTGCGACAGTGCAAGAAGAAAGCTGAAGAAGATGTAGAGAAGACGAAAGAAAAGCAGTGGACACAAGTGCAGAAACCGGCTTTGTCAAAACAAAACAGCAGATCAAAAAGGAAAGGGGCACCTACGGGGTCGGGAGGGCCTCCCACAAGGCAAATTCAAGGGGAGTGAAGTGCAGCTCCGGCCAACGCAGAGACAACTCAAAACCCTTTCAAAATTTTGAGTACTCCAGAAAAACAACCAGAGATAGCAGTTGTTGAGGTTGAACAGTAGATCCAAGCTCCGGTAATTGAGGAAGGAATTGAAGCCACAGCACACGATCACCCCAGCTCCCCAACAGGAAGTTCTTCCTCTCCCTCTTACACAAAGATGATGAGGAAAAAAACACTTGAAAATTCTAGATCTTCGGAAGAAGAGACATTTGAGAGGTCCTCGAAAAGGGCAGGGAAGAAATCCCCAAAGGAAACTAGGGGAGAAGAAGCAGAGAGGCAAAACATGCAAGGAAGCCATTCCACCATTGAAATGTCTATTGGGAGAAATACTAGAGACAAGCCCCCAAAGGGAGGGCCCTTCACCCTCCATCCCTAGTAAATAATGCGATTAGTCTCTTGGAAGTGCAGAGGATTAGGGAGTCCTATGAAAGCCAAAGCAGTTACAAATCTTTTAAAAATAGAATCACCAGAGGTCATCATGCTTCAAGAGACTAAAATAGAAGAGGAAACTTTTCTCGCTTTAAGCAGAGCGAAATGGAAGAAAAATGCTAGAAAGGCAGTCAATGCAAGGGGCTCCTCATGAGGGCTTGCAACACTGTAGTCGGAAGATCAGTTTCTGCTGGAAAGCACCTTTGAGACACAACACTGGATTTTCATAGAGCTACGTCATATTTCAAGCACGATTTCCTTTGCCCTTTTTAATTTATATGTGCCTGTACACTATCTTGAGAAGAAAGAATGTTGGCAGACTTTAAAAGATTTCCTAGAAATTTACTCTCCCACGAACATCATCGTAACTGGAGATTTAAACCTTGTTCTAGATCCAAAGGAAAAACGAGGAGGCATAAGTGGGAGGGACCAGCAGCTTCCTTTGGTTGAGGATCTGATCCAACAATGGGACCTCCTAGAATTCAAGCCTAAGAAGGGCCTCTACACCTAGACCAATAATAGAGTAGGGGCATCTCACATTTCAGCACGCCTTGACAGGTTCCTCGTGCAAAGCTCGCTTCTGTTGGAGAGGAAAATATTCTTTTCTAAAATTCTTCCAAAGCTAACTTCTGATCACAAGCCCATTCTTTTGCAGTTAGAAGATGAAGAAAACCTGGGCCCTATACCCTTCCGCTTCGGTCCTCTTTGGATAGAGCAGGAAGGGTTCATGGAAATAGTCAGCAAGGCCTGGTCCTTTCCTGTTGTAGGGTCACCAAGCTATGTGTGGGAACAAAAATTAAAAGCTACCAAGACCGCCCTGAAGGATTGGGTTAAAAATTCTTTCATAACCCCTACTAGTAACAGAAGGGAGACAGTTCATATCTTATCTGAGTTACAAATGGAGATGGAGGAAAACAAAATTGGAAAAGGAGCAAAACGCTTAGTTCAATTCTTTCACTCTTTTCGGCAAGAAGAAGAGTATTGGAGGCTGAAGTCCGACAGCCTTTGGTTAAAAGCGGGAGACCGCAACACCTCCTATTTCCATCGGCAATATAGAGCTCGCCTCTCTCGTAATCACATTGCTGAAATTTCCTCCCTAGAAAGGACAGTCTATAAAGGCTTTGATCAAATTAAAGTGGCTGCAGAATCTCATTTTCAGAATTTATTTAGAGAGGACGGTTTCATTGATGAGGAGGTCACCTTTGGTTTTCTGAACCATATTTCTTCCCTCATCGGCAAAGAGGAAAATTTCAATCTCTTGAAACCTTTTTCTAAGGAAGAAATTATCAATGTAATTTGGTCTATGGAGCCTAACAAGGCTCTAGGGCCAGATGGTTTTACTCTGCACTTCTATAGAGCTTGTTGGACAATAATAAAGACTGATCTGCTAAGAATGATAAAAGATTTTCACCAAAAATCCAAAGTTGGAGGCTGTACCAACTCCACCTTCCTTGCTTTAATCCCCAAAGAGGTGAACCTTGGCACTTTTGACAGATTCGGACCTATCTCATTATGCAATGCTTCCTATAAAATTCTCTCCAAGCTATTAGCAAATAGACTAAAGCCTTTCCTAGGAAAGCTCATCTCCCCCATGCAAGGTGGCTTTGTCAGAGGAAGGCATATCCTGGATAATGTAATTCTACTGCAGGAAGGTTTGCACTCAAGTAATCAGCGGCAAGAGCAAGGAATGCTCATAAAATTAGACATGGAAAATGCTTTCGATCGGGTAAAACTTTCCCTTCTTTACAAAGTTCTTCTTTCCTTTGGTTTTAGCTCTAATTTTGTAAATTTGATTAAAGCCTGCACTAACAAGCCTTGGATAGCTCCCTTAGTAAATGGCAGACCTGCAAACTACTGTCAAGTACGAGGGGAATCCATCAAGGTTGCCCTCTCTCTCCTTACCTCTTCATTCTGATGGCAAACTCCCTGAGCATAAAACTGACAGCTGAAAAAAAAGCAGGGACAATCCCAGGCATAAGGCTGGCGAAAGGATTAGACCCTATTAATCATGCCTTGTTTGCAAATGACTCTCTTCTTCTGGGAGGGGCATCCTTAAAGATTGCAAGGGCTTTCAAAGAGATCCTTCAAAGCTTCTATAACATCTTCGGAGCGCTTATCAACAACAAGAAAAGTGCAGTATATGGGTGGAATGCAGACCAGCAAACAATCTTACGAATAGCTCCTTTCTTGGGGTTTTTTGGATTTGCTTCTTGGGAAAAAATCAAATATATAGGCTTGCCTTTAACACTGGATTCTAATATACCCTCGCTTTGGCACAAACTGATAAGTTAGATCAAATTAAAAATTGCGTCTTGGGGAGGTCATTGGCTAACAAATGCTGGAAAACTCAATCTAATCAAATCGGTTCTATCGTCTCTCCCTATTTTCCAGCCCTCCTTCCTTATGGCTCCAAAGTCCATCATGGATCAGGTATCCAAGTTGATCAGAGATTTCCTTTGGAAAGGAGGCAAAGGGAATTAGAGCAAATTCCATCTGGTAAGTTGGGAGACAGCCAAAAGACCATTTATCGAAGGTGGCCTACAGATTAGAGATCAGGTTTGGCCAATATTGCTCTAGGAGATAAAATTTTATGAAAGCTCTTCTCAAATCGCAGTCAAACTCTTAGGAAAAAATGTCTTAAAGGAGGTTCCCTAAGAAATCTTCAAATAGATAATATTCCTAAAGGCACTTTAATCTGGAATCTCTATCGCAGAGGGATTGACTTCTTTCAAAAGCATCTTTTCTGTATCCCTGGAAATGGAAGCAAAACTTCGTTGTGGAAAGACAGCATTCTTGGACAGCCACCTTTAGAAACTACTGATGATCTAACAAAGATCAAAAATTGGATCATGAGACAGGGGAAACTTCGGCTTGCAAACATTTCAGCATGGGATAATTCTGGAAATTGGATGGAGTGGTCTCTCCCAGGAATCCCAAAACAACTTCCTCCCCTAATGAATATGCTCCTCTCTGCTCTGACGGGTTTGGCACCTGTGCACCTACACGCAGCAGACAAATGGGGGTGGGGTAAGACTGGAGTCTACTTTGTAGCTCAAGGTTTTGATTCTCTCCAAACCAGCCATGCTTTGATACACACCCCCGCGTTATGGAAGCTTGTGTGGAATCCTTTCGGGCTACCCAAAATAAACTTCTTTACTTGGGTGTTAATGCATAAGAAAGTTTTGACAGGTGAAAAATTGCTGAAGAGAGGCATTCTAGGGCCTCACAGATGCCCTTTATGTTGTTTGGCATTTGAAAACATAGAGCACCTCTTTGTGGATTGTTCCTTTGCACAATCGATCTGGCTGCATTCCCTTCAAGGCCTAAATGCTCTTGTTCCCTCGCAAGTAACAGTGGTTACCCTCTTTTCCACTTGGAAAGCTCGATACCCTTGGGCCACATCCAAATCTCTATGGAACAGGATATGGCAGACCCTCCCAAAATACATCTGCTGGAAAATTTAGCTCGCAAGGAATGATCAGATTTTTAAAAACACTACGACAACCCCGATGATGGTGGCAGCTAAAGAAAAAGCGCTTCTTCTGGAGACTGTGGGTAATCTCGCTTCCTCGCTTGTCCCTTCACTCCTTCCTGAAGAGAGACATTGGTTGGGCTCCTTTATGCTTCTTGACAGGAAACGAGCCCCTAGACGACCCTTATCCTCCCCTGGATGGCGTTTACGAATCCCTGATAAAGAATTTCAAGTGTGGTGGAGGAAATAGGGCAAAGCAACAGTCTTCTTTGATGGAACCTCCAAAGGAAATCCCAGGGCAGCGGGTGTAGGTGGAGTGATTTACTCCCCCGGTGGCATACATGAAGTAACTTTCAGCTGGGGTTTAGGACAGAGTACCAACAATCAGGACGAAATCCTTGGCCTTCTAAAAGGCTGCCAGATAGCTCACGAAACAGGTTATAAAGACCTGCAAATCTTCAGAGATTTTGATCAAAGCTTTAAATTCAGAAGATAATTTCAGCAATCCTGCCCTTAACAAGACATTACAAAGGCTTCGTTTTTTACTGTATGACTTCATTTCCTCCTCCTTTTATCGTATTCTGCGCAGTTCAAACAAGGTAGCCGATTTGAAGGCAAATATAGGTTGTATTCTGTCACAAGGTGCTCTCAGCATAAATGACAGACCATCCACATGGACTCCCGTCCCTTAGTCATTCAGGAATTGAACAAACTCCCGACCTGTGCAAGATTCGGACAGATTAGACGGTGCTTTCTTGGCTACCTTTGTACCTGTAGTAGTAAAAGTGATGTTCTGCAGGGTAATTTGGCAAGCTGGAAAGTGGATTGTGATCTTTTGAATCGCTGTAATTTTGGTTGGTTAGGCTACAGCCCAACTGGATACTTAAATAAATAAATAAATAACCATTCTAGTTAAAAGAAAAATGTATATATATATATAGTCAATCCAAACCAAAACCCTAAACCTAGATTTGGTCCACTTGAAAAATCTTGATATACCCATGGACTATAACCCATTGTCTTTTCCTTAAGCTGGGCAGTAAAGTTCCTGAAGCTAAAGTAGCTATGTAGGCACAATGTCATGGAATCAAGTAAACATTTTGTGCTAGCTTTTACTTTCAACTTTAAAGTTTAAATCACTCCTTGAAAGTGATTCCACAAGTTTAATTTCTCTAAGTTTCTTAAGTTTTGTTTAAATGGTTGATTTACAATTGCATTGCATGTTGTTTCCTAATATATATATATATATATATATATATATTTGTTAATGTCATCTATGCACAAAGGATACAATGATAATTCATTTGAGTTAATGCCCTCCCATCATATGAAAGTGTTCATCTACATCACTACAACAAGAGTTTACTGGAGTTAATGCTATCATATGAAACTTTTGCATTATACATATAAACATTTCATTATAAATATGAAGGAGGATGGCAAGATTTTTGTCAAAACTTTGTTTATGAATTACTGAATATGAATATGATTCATCTACATCACAACAACAAGAGTTTACTAGAGTTAATACGTTGCCATCATATAAAACTTTACTGGAGTTAATGTCTTGCCATCTCATTTCTGGTAACATAACTTAGCATCCTTTTTTGTTTGATGGGATGCATAATGTTGTACTTAGCTTCAAGTCTGTCTTCTTGGGCTTGTTGATGTATATGTATACACTGTTGAAGCTCAATGCTTGTAAATCTGTTACTGTTGATATTGTTTCTTTTCAGTTAATACAAATTTTGTAATTTTATTTATCAAAAAGAATGTAGATATATAAATGGCGCACATCCTCCCTCCCCTCACACAGATTTCAAAACCGACACACTTGCACAACCATCCTAGCTACGTTGGATAACCATCTCCATACTAAACAATAACATTTCAAAAGTAGCGCCATAATTAGAGTAAAACAAGAAATTAAGCATTACCGGCCATCCTAAAAATAAATTATGTTGCAACAGATTACACAACTCAAATCAAATTCCATAACCAAAAAAAAACGTTTTCTAATCATAACAACCCTGTTAAAGTCGTTCTGAATAGAGCTGCGATTTTTTTACAGCCTGCGTGAGAGAGCCTAGGCTTGTATCGCTGCCTCTGCACGCAGATCGTGCATGCAGCCTCTGCAGGGGCCTTCCGTCCCCTCTGGGATCTCGTTTTTCTGCTTTCTCTTCGTGTCTTTCAATCTAGGTCGTGTTCTGAAGGTAGCTCATTCGCTGCAAGGTGTGGGCAACTTTTATTGCCTTCATTCATAGCATGTGGTGAGTCTCGTGATCAATCTGGGAAAGGATGGATCCACCTCCAGACTTGAGCCCGAAAGAACGTCGGAGATTGTTAAATGAAGCTTTCAAGAATCTAGTGGCTACCACCTCTTCCTCACCTATGCTTACCCCGGATTCCAGTGATGTAAACTTCATGAAGCAAGCAGCCGCTCCTAGGATCCAGATCACGTCAGCAGCTTCAAGACTAAAAGCCCTAGCTCTGAGTGAGAAAGGGCTGATAGGTCAATTCACGGGCATCTGGCCTTCGCCAAAGTCTATGGAGGTTTGGATAAACAAGAACTGTATGCCCTTGATATCGGGGGGGCTGCAACACTGCTTCTGCGGAAAAAGATTCTTCTCCTTCTTATTTGAAAGCAAAGCTGACAAAGATCTCATCTTCAGGAGCGGCCCCTATTTCATGGGTTCGTGTGGGTTGTATCTAAACCAATGGAGCCTATCATTCGACCCAGAAAAAGACGTGCCTTATGCGGTCCCGGTCTACGTTCGTCTCGCTCACCTTCCCATGCTTTGCTGGAATGACGAGACACTACAAGCAATAGGAAACTCTCTCGGCAACTACATTGACAAAGCGGAACCAAAGGGCTCCTTGTTTTCTTGTGCAAGGATCTGCGTTGAAGTAGATCTGGAGAAAGGCCTGCCAGAGGCAGTAAACTTACTCATGGACGGATGGGAACACATGCAAAAAGTTGACTACGAGTAGCTACCATTTAAGTGCAAGAAGTGCCATGAGTATGGCCACTTTGTTAAAAACTGTCCTAAGGTGGTGCAAGAGACCCTGGGAAAAAATCAAAAGGAAGGCTGGCAGCAAACAAAAAGGGGAAGAAAAACTCCCCCACCAGTAAGTGAGATGCAACAAAAGAGCAGTAAGGATAAGCCCAAAGAAGCAGAAAAAATCCTGATCATCAACCAATACGAGGCTTTGTTTATGGAAGAAGGTGAAATTCCCCCTTTGGAAATGGTAGCGGTTTAAGTAGAGGAAGAGGAAGCCCATGCAACCACGAGTATCCCTCACATGTCTCCCATAAATGAAAGAAGCAAAAAGGCTTTGGAAGGGTCCACAACACCAGGGGCAACCTGGGCAGAGATGGTTAAAAACAGCAGAGTCACACCGCAAGGATACTCCTCAGAGAGATCGCCTTCACAGGGATCACAGGAAACGCAAGAAGTAGCTTCGCAGCCTACCACAAGAGGAAGGAAGTCGCAAAGACAACTAAGAGAGCAAGAAGCGGAAAGAGAGATGGAGCTAGGGAGGCAAAGAAGTCTTGAGGAAACGAAGCTTCTCCAGAACTCCAAAAACCAAGGAGGGGCAAGAACAGACGGTAGATCTTGAGAAGGATCTAAAGCAAGTAAGAAATGTTGAAAACCGTCTCTTGGAACTGCAGAGGTCTAGGAGGCTTAAACAAGGTTGAAGCATTAAAGGATATAATCAAATCTAAGAAGCAAGACAAATTGTTGCTACAAGAGACAAAAATGCCAGAGGTGGAGGCCATGGCACTTTCATGTCGCTTCTGGAAAAACAGCAAAGGTAAAGCCATAAGTTCTAAAGGAGCATCTGGGGGTATAGCCACCATCTTCTCAAGTAAATTCTTGGTTAACTCAATCAGGGAAAGGCATCATTGGCTCTTGATAAAAATTCAAGAAGAGGAGAACCGAACCCCGCTATACATCTGCAATGTATATGGGCCAACACACTACAGGGACAAGACAATTTTTTGGGAAGATCTTCACAATCTCAAAGAGGAGATGCATGGGAAAGATCTTATCATTGTCGGGGACTTCAACACTACTAGGTCACAGTGTGAGAAGCGAGGAGGCACAAAGGTCAGGGACCCCTTCAGTGAGAAGATGGAGGATCTAATGGCGGATCTGGATCTACTAGATATCCCTCTGAGGAATGGGAAGTACACGTGGAGCAACAGAAGAGTCGGAATCAAGCACGTTGCGGCAAGGCTAGACAAATTCTTGGTAAGCTCCACTTTCTTGCAGAAAGATCTCCTCTCTACCTCTCTTGCTCTCCCTTCAGCAGTGTCAGATCACAAACCATTGGCGTTGATTTTATCCCCACCTGCCAATCTCGGGCCCATCCCCTTCAGATTCAACCCGATTTGGTTGCATGATGTGAAAATAATGGAGCTAATCCAAAGGAAGTGGAACACCCAACATCTCGGATCCCCCAGTTACATTTGGGAGTCCAAGCTTAGAGCAGTGAAAGTTGCCTTAAAGAAATGGGTGAAGGAAGACTTTGAGGAACCCACCAATCAAAAAATCAGTTTACAAAGGGATTTAGCAGCTTTGCAAAGCAGAATGGAGGTAGAAGAGGTGTCTACAAAGCATCTGAAGCGGGAGAAAGAGCTAAAAATTAGAATTCTAAAGGCTGCAAGGCAAATAAAAGAGGGATGGAGAATCAAATCTAGGCAGATGTGGTTGAAGGGTGGAGACAACAACACTGAGTATTTCCACAAGCAAACCAAGGTGCAACAAAGTTACAATTCCATCAAGGAGCTGAAGGATAACCAGGGAAATAGGATAATGGGGCAAGAAGAGCCTAAAGATCATGCCTTCAGTCATTTTCAAGAACTTTATGAAGACACAGGTGAGACAGATCTGGAAGCTCAACTGGACTTACTCCATGGTACTCCATCGATCATTTCTGATGCAAAAAACAAGGAGTTGGCAAAGCCCATCATGGAACACGAGATAAGAAGTGCAATCTGGTCACTCCATGCTGATAAAGCACCGGGGCTGGATGGCTTCACCATCAATTTTTATAGAGCAGCCTGGAATGTAATAAAAGAAGACCTGAAAAAAATGCTCAATTGGACAAGGAAAAAAGACAAGATTGGTGGGGCAACTAATTCATCTTTCTTGGCCTTGATACCTAAAGAAAAGAATCCTTGAATGCTTCATAGATTCAGACCAATCTCCTTATGCAACACTTCCTATAAAATTCTGTCAAAAATTTTGGCCACAAGATTGAAAAATATCCTAGGCTGCCTCATTTCAGAATCGCAAGGAGGCTTTGTAGTAGGGCGCCAGATCCTAGATAACATCATCATCATGCAAGAATCAATTCACTCCAGCGTGGAAAGGAAGCAACAAGGTATGGCCATTAAACTGAATATGGCAAATGCATTTGATAGGGTAAATCATTTTTTTCTATTTGAAGTCATGTCTAAGTTTGGTTTCTCCAAAAGATTTGTAAGGTGGGTCAAAGCCTGTATAAGCAAGCCTTGGATCGCACCATTAGTAAACTGCAAACCCTCAAAGTTCTTCCGGGCAACCAGGGGGGCTTCGGCAAGGCTGTCCGATGTCCCCTTTCCTCTATCTTTTAGTGGCTGAAGCCATGAGCAGAAAGCTACAGCTCTTGCAGGTGTCTGGCGATCTTAGAGGCTTGAAGATAGCCAGAGGTGTGAAAGCTGCCAACCATGCGCAGTTTGTTGATGACACCATCCTGCTCGAAGGTGCATCTATCACAATTGCACGAAGATTCAATTCAGTCATGTCCACCTTCCTCAAAGCAACTAATGGCAAAATAAACTCAGCCAAATCCAAAGTTTATGGTTGGAATTGCACCCCCAAAACGCTAACAAAGATTGCAAGAACCCTTGGTTTTGAAAGAAATGCAAATTGGAATTCCTTCAATTACCTTGGGATCCCAATCTTCAAAGGGAAAAAAAGGGCGGTTGATTAGCAAGGGATGATAGATAAGATCAAGAACAAAATCAACTCTTGGGGGACAAGGTGGCTTAATCCAGTTGGAAAGCTCACTCTTATCAATTCCATCCTCTCTGCCTATCCCATTTACTCCTGCTCAATCTCTCTTGCCCCAAAAAAAATCATGAAAGACTTTGAAAGAGAAATCAGAAGATTCTTGCGGCAAGGTGGCAAAACTGACAGTAGTAAAAAATGTCACTTGGTAAATTGGGAGACTGTCTGCAAACCAAAACTTCATGGAGGTGTTGGAGTAAGAGACCCAAGTAAAATGAACTTAGCTCTCGGAGCTAAAGTTCTTTGGAGAATCGTGAATGGCAAAAGAGCATTGTGGAAACAAAATCTTGCAAAAAAAATACCTGTCTGGCAACAGAAAGAGATGTCTAGATGAAATTTGCATGAGCAGAAAAGGATCGTCGATCTCGGAGATGTGCAAAAACGCAACATATATCATTACAGAGGAATTGAAGTGGAGTCCTAGCAACGGCAAGGAAATTGGAATTTGGACAGATCACTGTGCGTCAGTCTCTCCAGCTGTGTTATCACAGGCGTTTCCAGAGCTAAGGCAGAGATTAGAGGAAATGAACATCAAATTGTTGCATGATCTTTCTAAATGGTCAAGTAATGGGAGGTGGACAGGGTGGCTTGAGCTGGAGGTCGGCCATCTCAGCGCTGAATTCCTTGCACTCATCACGGTGTTTCCAACACCAGTTCATCACGCACTGAAGGATGAGAGATGCTGAGGAAAAGCAGAGCGTTACACAGTGAAGGTAGGATACAGAGCAATTGATGAGGTTTATTGCAGAAACATCAATGATGGGAAATGGAAGAAGATCTGGAGTAAGGATGGTCTGCTCAAGGTGAAAGTGTTCTTCTGGATACTCGGCCATCGCAAAATTTTAACAGCAGATAATCTAAGAAAAAGAGGACTCGAACGCCCGTTGAGGTGCATTCTCTGCAAGGAGTGTGAGGAGTCTCTTGAGCACCTCTTTTTAGAGTGCAAATTCTCCAGGGAGGTGTGGCATCAAGCCTACAAGGAGCTGCAATTTGATTTGACTCTGCCAACGAATTGGGACGATCTGTTTGCGAGATGGAAAGACTACTATCAAGGTTCACTCCTCAACAAACCAGATTTCGCAAGGGCCTGGGAAGCTCTTCCTAGATATATATGCTAGAAGATCTGGACAATGAGAAACAAGGGGATATTTGATGGGGAAAAGAACAGTCCAGGCAAAAGTTGCGGCAGCTGCAAAAGCGCTATGGGTGGAAGTATTATACATGAAGGGAATGAACAGCATTAGCAAGGAAGCACTGACTGTTGAAGAAAGAGATTGGGTCTCATAAATGCTTGTTCTCCCGTCATACCAGCCATGGTTTAATCTCAAAAAAAACTCAACCTTGCACTCTTGGCAAATAAGAATGAATTCGGAAGAATTCAAATGTTGGTGGAAGAAATTGGGTTGCAGCTCGTTATTCTTTGATGGCGCCTCAAAAGGCAATCCAGGGATGGCAGGAGCGGGGGGAGGCTATTTCAGTTCGAAAGGCATCAAGTTGAAAGAGTATGCATGGGGAATCGGCAAAAAGACTAACAATGGGGCAGAATGGTTAGCTTTAATAAAAGGACTAGAGTTGGCAAGGAAAGAAGGCATTGAAGAATTGGCGGTCTTTGGAGACTCGTGCATGGTTATTGGAGAGGCAAGGAATCTAGTAAGGAATAGAAAGAGCCCAATAACCAAAACACATCATCTCTTCAAATGCATGGCAAATAAATATAAAGCCATCAACTTCCTTCACATTTTGAGAGAAAACAACACAAATGCTGATAGGATGGCCAACCAGGGAGTGGATCTAGAGTGCGGAAGCCTGTTATGTGATCAGCAGGACCTGGAGAGGAACTGGATTCCTATATAGCGAACCATATCTTCACATTCTTTGAATGCTTTGTTTTTATATCCTTCTGCTTGGGCAATTTATAAGGAGTTTCAGCTCTCACAGTATAGGAATTGGAGACAATCAAATTAGATTGGAAAAAGAAGCACAAGGTGGAATGGACTTGATCTTCCTTGGGGAGAAGTCGGTGTCCAGGCTATTGTAATACTTGGTTATTCATTTTTTTATATAAAAAGCTCCTTACCCGTTTTTGTTAAAAAAAAATCATAACAACCATGATCAGTAGTATCAAGCTAGCACGTAGTAATAAGCCAAATAGCAATATAACATTTTATGGCAGACGAAAGTTGTTGGAACAATTTTCATGAAACGAACAGCAGCTTGACTGAGCATATCAGATAAGAATATGTGGTGCCTTAAAGGTTCAAAATCCTGAGGGGTAAGATATTTACATCTTTGTAGATTAAGAAGAAATCACTGTATGAAAGGGTCTTAAATAAGAGCGGGAAGCTGGAGTGGATCTAACAGTTAAAATGCGTAAATCCTTAGATGCCACACGTTCAAATCCAGAGGAAGATAGGGTATTGACACCTCCTTAGACTAAAGCAGTCAAATTGCTAATAACTCCTTATAATTTTCATGTGGATATATACCTTATAATGTGCTTATGGATATATACCAACCCAGACAACACTGATTGGGGCCATGTGTACTGGTTTGGGACAGGTGCAAGTCCTCAGCAACTTTGACAACTTTAACAGAAACCAATTAAATAGTGCTAACAATTCATATGAAGCTATCTCTAAACCCGGACACATTAACAGAAACCAATTAAATAGTGCTAATAATTTATATGAAGCTAACTCTAAACCCGGACACATTAGACTCATCCTGATAACAAGGAGCTACAATAAAAAAATCAAAACAAAAATGAAGGAACAGGAAAAATAGAGAAGAGAAAAAGGCAGCTAACCTACCTGCCGGCCATTGAGCAAGTAGCCTTTCCTTCAGAGCGGCAACGGTGGTGGCGGGGGCATATTTGTTGGGGCCGATATCAGTGCCATCGTACAGTCGAAACTTGAGCTCCACCGATTCCGCTACTTCCATTTTCACAGCTCTAAATATGTCTCCCAATTTCAATCACTCCGCATTCTTCCACTTCCAATTGGAAGCATTTTAACAAAACAATTCATCGATTAATCACTCAAATTCAAAGCGTTGATGCCTATGGGTATCCAATTCAAGGCTGCAGTCTTTCACTTCCAATTGGAATGATTTTAACATCAAAATCGATCTATAAATCACTCAAATTCAGACCGCTGATAAGTATGGGCGGCCAATTCAAGGAGGGTTTCAGCGTTACCACAAGCGAAATGAACTATCGTTCCCGTACTGGAAAAGGCCAAAACAGGGAAGGATAATTGGAACAAGTCCCCAAAAACTTAATTTAGTGGATGAAGGGCGGGCCATGGCAGATGGTCAATGGAATTGTCTGCCATGCCAATTCCCACAGACAGAGCTCCGCGCTTTGAAAAAATAAAAGCTAGAATATAACAGATTCCTTGCTTCTTATATTGTATCATGTAGATTTATTTAAATCGGCGGCATAATGATTGAACGTATCAATGGCTTACTTAAAATAAGCCAGTGTAGCGTGGGATCAGGTAATCGTCCATTCTGGGGTTGCACCCTTCGCGGGGTTTGAAATCTTCTTTTCGTAAACTCTCCTATTAATATATTATCGTTGATTGGTTGCAAAATAGAATATGTGGTTTTTTTATTCATCATCTTCCTTTTAATATTTGGAAATTAATATTTTATCATTTTAAATTTTTTTTCCTTAATATTATTTATGTTTTATGTTTTAAGTATTTAGGTTATATGGGTAAAATAATAAAGTTTTTATTATAAATGATAAATAAATATTACTAGTTACTAGCTTAAAAGTTTTTATATTATTTATGTTTAATAAGTAAAATAATAAATTATTTTATTATAATGATAGAAAAGTAATAATATTATTTTTATTCTTTTTCATTTTCTTAAAATTATTTATGTTTTATAGTAAAATATAAATGATAAATAAATATTACAACAGTTATGCTCCTTGGAACCCCTCCATCCATAAAGTTAGAGCCATAAACTTTGTTTTATAAACTTTTTTTAGTGAGGCCTCTCTTACCTTAATAAACAAAGACAAGTCTCAAATGTTCTTTTTTAATGTCCTTCAATATCCCCCTATGGATCTAGGCTTGGATATCTCGTATTTTGGGATTCCAAGGAAGCACCCTCCCATCCACTTTCTTGGGAGGACCCCTCGTGGACAGAGCTCAAGGAAATCTATCGTGGGTAAAGCTTCTTTCCAAATTGAAGAAAAAAATAGAAAATTGAGCATTCCAATCTCTTAATTTTGTTGGAAGACTTACTCTGATCAAGTATCTGCTTCAAGCAATGTCTATCTACCTATTCTCCATCTTGGCAACCCCCAAACGCATCCAAAAAACTATAAAAAAAAATTGCAACATAGACTCCTTTGGGGCGGAACTAAAGAACAGTGGAAATGGGCCTTGGTGGTTTGGCCCGAAATATGTTTCCCTAAGATAGATGGAGGATTGGGCCTAAGGGATCCAAATCTGGAAAACAAAGCCCTAGGGGCTAAGTTATGGTGGAGATGGATAAAAAACCCACTTTTTCTTGTGGGAAAAATTATGGCTACATAAATATGCAAAAGGAATAGGCCCTCAAGATCTTATTCAAATGACTGGAGAGCAACCCAAATCCATGATTTTAAAATGCAGCTTGGTATAATTGGGCTCTTGTTCAAAAGCATATTTTCTAGGAAATTAGAGATGGCAAATTGGCTTTATTCTAGGAAGATGCTTGGCAACAAACCCCTCAATTGAATCTTGATCCCAAGTGGAAACGCATATACAAACAAATGTTAGCTTGGAATATCACCAAATTCCACCTATATTGGCATATTAGTAGTGCTCCCTCTCTATTTCAATCATTGTTACCCCTATACCAATGGAACCTACATGAGAACCCTCTGGGAGGAGCATGAGCTTTCCAACAAATTAAATCATCAACGAATTTAGTTTCTAGAAGGACAAGATATTCTCAAATGGGGATATTAGTTGAAAGGAAGCTACAATGTAAAAGAAGCCTACTCCCTTCTCCTGCTAGATGACGACATAGACAAAAAAAAAAGATATGGACACATATCTGGACATAGTATCTATGGCCAAAAATCTCTACCTTCCTCTGGTTGGTTTCTAAAGGTCAGACATTGACTTGGGATCAAATCATTGAACGAGGCTTTGAAGGCCCTTCAAGATGTCATTTATGTGCTCAGGAGGAGGAAATCCTTAACCATTTCTGCAACCTATGCGCCTGCTCTTAATTGATATGGGTTCAAGGTGCCACTACTCTTAGAATCTTGAATAGATAGAGATAATGCATTTGATCCACTATTAAATCATGGAGATCAACTACCTTCAAGAACAAAATCCTACATAGAATTTGGCAACTTCTTCCAAGCTTCGTCCTTTGGGAAATATGGAAAGAGACAAATCGTTGAATATTCAATGACTTTCAATTGACTGAAGGCCAAATATGGAATCAAATAAGGAAATACATCCTAGAAACAATCAACATCTCATATTGGCAGGAAGAAGATCAACAATGTTCAGACTTAGAGCAGCCCATCCTAGCCACCTGGATTTCGCTTATTTCTAGTTTATCTCTCCCACATGTTTCAAAAGCACACTAAATGTCTATTTTATGCAACTGGTCTCCCCCTCCAAAAAGTTTCTTTAAGCTCAATTTCGATGAAGCCTCTAAAGGTAGCCCAGGTCGGGCTGGAGTGCGTAAAGTCTTTTAAGACGATGTTGGAAGGAATATTTGGGTTTATGCCAGTGCCCTAGGATGAGATAGTAACAACTTTGTGAAATTACAATCCCTTATTTAAGGCATCCTTGTTGCTTCCCAACAAGGATTCACAAAGCTTATCGTGGAGGGAGACTATTAGGTTGTCATTCATTTGCTCCAAAAAACTATGTAGGGTGCTCCTATCAACAAGATCTCCAACAAGTGGAGATTGAAGGCTAAAATTGAGGAACTAGCCGAAACTATTCAAAATATCAGTCGTCAAACATCCCTCACTCCTTTGCATATTCGACAATCGCCGAACAATACGGTGGGCCACTTAGCAAACATTGGAGCCGACTAACTAGGTGACAGACTCAATTTAGATTAACCACTGGTTAAATCCACTAACCTTGGTCAAGCTTACAACAATCTCAAAATCAATATCTTCGGTCTTGGATCTGGGAGTGTTATTTGGAGGCTACTACCATCCCTATGGAAGGTAGAGAAATCTCATGAGTGATTGCGAAGTCTCATGAGTAGTTGCAAATGATATGGTTTTTCTAGATGTAAAGTCTAGGCTCGCTTAGAGGGTGGATTGTTTTTAGAGAGGCAACCTGCAAACCTGTGGAAGCTTCATTCTTTGTGATCTTTCATTACATGGCTCTATTTTGATGTAACATGTTGCAAAAGTTTGCATTATGGATTAAATGCATATGTTGTGGCATGACTTGGTTGTGGAATGGATATGGTTGTAGAGCTTTGTAGAGTTGGAGGATCACCATAACAAGTTGTGAAAAGGTAGTAGCAATGTGACCATGCCATGTTGAGGACGATTCTCAAGAGTTATGATTGTTCTTGTGGAAAGTGGGTGTAGTCGAATGATGACATGAACTCTCCTTCGCCTAAATATCATTTGGTTATAGCATGCTTGGGTACTTGCATAAATCTCATGAGTAGTTGCGGACGGTATCGTTGTTCCATATGTAAAGTCTAGGCTCGCTTAGAGGGTGGATATGTTTGGAGAGAGGTGTCCTACAAACATGCAGATTTTCATTCTTTGTGTGGCTCCATTCAAGCCTAGCATGTTGCGGAAGACTACATTTTGTATTTGAGGAAGATGTGGTGGCATGACTTGCTTGCAAAATGGTTATGGTTACGGAGCTTTGTAGATTTGTGGAATCACCATAACAAGTTGTGCAAGGTGGTAGCGATGGGACCATGCCATGTTGTGGATGATTCTTAGGATTTATGATTGTTCTTGTAGGAAGTGGGTGCAGAGAAATTATGACGTGAACTCTCCCTTACTTGGATATCATTTGGTTATAGCATGCTTGGGTAGTTGTGGAAATCACATGAGTAGTTGTGAATGATATGGTTTCCCCAGATCTAAAGTCTGGACTCGCTCAAAGGGCATATATGTTTGTATTGGAGAGAGATGACTTGCAAACCTACAGAAGCTTCATTCTTTGTGATGATTTATTGTGGAACATTACAGTGTAGCATGGTGCGAAAGATTGATTTATGGGTTTGATGGAGATGTGGTGGCATGACTTGGTTGAGGAATGGACATGGTTGCGAAGCTTTGTAGAGTTGCAGAATCACCATCACAAGTTGTGGAAGGTGGTAGCGATGTGGTCATGCCATGTTGTGAACAATTCTCATGATTTATGACTGTTCGTGCGAAAGTGGCAAAATGTTAATGACCTATTGTGGAAATTGGGATTTTTTCATCCAAAGTAATGAGCATATAACCTAGTTTGATGTTTACGGAGAGATGGATTTAGTGGAATCATGTAACTAGTTGCAAGTGGTGTGGCAAACCAAGGGCATCTTGCTTCTAGTTGTGGATCCTATAGATTTTAGTACAACTCAGGAAATTTTGATAGCCAACCAAGTGACCTTTGTATTGTTATTTCATAATTAATTAGCTTACAAAAAAAGATAAATAAATATTACATGAGGTAGATAATTTTTCTTTCTTTCTTCAGTTTCTTAATATTATTTATGTTTTATATGTGAAATAATAAATTATTTTATTACAAATGATAAATAAATTATAGTAGGATGAAGTCTTCGACCATTTCAATTGTGTTAAATTTTTTATATTGTCGAATGGAGTTGTCTAAATGTTCAAAGTTTTGAATTTTTATGCTTGAATCCAATGATGAAACCTTTGTTGAAATGCCTATTTTTCACTTTTCAAATTGCATCTTTTATTGCAAAAATGGAATCAACATCCTCAAATACCCTTGGTCACCCAATTATGCAATTCCAATTCAACTAAATTTTCAGAAGGTCCAAATTGTAAAATGTTTAGCCTACTCTTTATTGAATGATTTCATAGATATGTGATACCATTTTTTAATGAATGTGTGTTATAATTGCAATTTAAAAACTTATTTGAACAAATTGTATTATCTAAATATTAAAAAAATTTAATGTTAAGTAACTAAGTAAATTAAAATATTTTTATGCTAGTTATCCCAATTTTTATTCTACTTATCTTAGAAAATGGTAAACCTTATTGTTTTATTATAATAATAATCTATTTTGAAGGTCATAGTCAAACAAGACACCAATTTGATGTATGAGACACTTTTTTTGTGGGACAAGGGATTCTTTATGCAACGGCTAAATTCATTAAAGGTATACATATCCTAGGAGTAAGCTAAACCCTAGACCATTTGCGCCTAAAATCCGACCAGTTTTTTGGTCAAAATCTAGCTGAAATTGTTCAAATGGTAGTTTTCAGTGATTGGAATTGCATAATTCGGGTGCCCCAGGGGTAATTGAGGGTCTTGAATCCATTTCTGCAATAAAAATTACAATTTCAACACTAAAAATTTCATTTTCAACAATAAATCGTGTTGTCGGATTCCGACCAAACTTACCCAAAAAAATACAAATAATCTAGAGTTTAGTCAACTCCCATATCCTACCCTTCAAATTTGAACATATAACTTTTTAAATGTATATAATCATTAAATTTCATAAATTAATTAATAAAATCAATTCAATTATATAACTAGTTTAATCATAATTCTTTACTATTTTAAAATATATAATACTTTATCACTAAAATATATAGTTCACCAACCATCATCATTAGTTGTGTAAATAGGTCAAATTTTATTATTACTTTAGGTGTTTTGTTTTTCCTTTCGTAAAATAGTGTGCCAATCATGAAAAAGATTAAATAATTAATTGAATATTAATCAACCATAATATGTCATTCGTGGTTTTTCTTAAAGAGGATTGACTTTCTCCATTGTCTTGGTTTAGATTTATGAAAAAAAACATAAATAACTATCAATTGTTATGGGGCCATTAGTATGGGTATCCATACATAATTCATAAATAATTGTTGGTTCCACTTCGGGGATGCCCTTTTTTTTGCGTAGCCTGGGTAACTTGTAGATAATCGTTAGTCGACACACATGTTATGACCCTATTAACCTTTAACATAAGACCACAAGGTTATTACATTTGGTATTGTATGTGGGTTTACACATACACAAATTACCGTTACCCATTTTTATTTAATAATAATTCAAGGACCACACACATCACAAAGGGATATTGTCATCTATCTCATTCTCTTTAATGACAACTTTTTAATATTCTTTTATGTGCCATGCCCAACTACTAAAAATTGGGGTATAATTCTTACTTTTGAACTTTAAATTGTGGTGTGTCATGTCTTATTTCTTTTTTCAGTCGAAAAAAATCAGTTCTTTGGTATTCATTGAATCAAAAGAACCTTGTACATCATCAGTAAATATACAGACCCCTTTGGGCCAGCAAATCAGAAATAATATCACTACAAAATATATCAATCCATATTAATCCAAAAAGAAAAAAATAAACAGCAAGTATACCAGAGATACACTAAGCGTCTGGGTATCAATACCACAATAATCCTCTCATAGGTGAGCAATAAAAATATCAGTCACAATATGTCCCTAAGGAAAATAACAAGAGCCCAGATACCTTATCCAAGCAGGG
>LPNX010585792.1:109499-163115 GCA_001517045.1 Pseudotsuga menziesii
GCTCACTGACATATTACAATCAGCCATTACCCGAACCAAACTGGAAATCCTCATTAGTAATACCAAGGAAAAAAAGAAAAGCATCAAGGAAGCCAAAAAGAGAGGGTGGAAAACAGGCATACATATATTAGCCACTCTTGGTACCAGGCTGGTGGAATTGGGACAATATTCCTAGCTTACATCATTCTTCCCCTCCAATTCCACTGTTAACCAATGAAAGTGATCTCCTAGAATATAAGAAAAATTAACAGCCCCATCAAACACATAATGATAAAAAAAAGATTCAGCAAGAAAAACCCACCATCCTAATGTTACAAGAAACCAAATCTTGTAGTGACAATCTTGATATCGTGATGGCCAGACTATGGCGAGGTAGCAGATCCATCTCTGTTGACACTTCAGGAGCCTTCGACGGTCTAACCATCTCCTGGAATCCTGAGGAAGTAGAGCTAAACAATTTCCTAGCCTCATGCCACTTCATCTCTGCTCATTTCCACCCCCTTGGTACCAATCTTTATGGCAGGATCACCAATGTATACGACCCACAACTTCATGAACATAAAATCTCCTTCTTGGACTTTCTCCATTGGCTTACTCAAGATCTACCCTATCCCATCGACATTCTTGGAGGTGACTTCAATCTCATCACTTCTCTCAATGAAAAACTAGGGGGGTGATGCTTACTCTCACAGGAAGACAAACTCTTTAAAGATTTCATTGATAACAACAGTTTGATTTATCTAAACACAAATAATGGGATCCACACTTGGAACAATCGCAGAGGAGGGACTGCTCATATTGTGACAAAGCTTTCTCGCTTCCTCATCACTGAACATCTTATGCTCATAAATGAAGAACTTACCGCCTCTATTCTCCCTGATGTCAGCTCTGATCACTGGCTTATATGCTTCAATTGGCAACTGGACGAAGCTGCCTGGATGAAGCCCTTTCGCTTTGATTTTTTTTGGCTTACTCACCCTAATTTATCTGAGATGATCAAGGATTGGTGACTAAACACTCATGTTACTGACTCCTCCTGTATGTTCAGACTGCAAACCAAAGTAAAACTTCTAAAGAAGCATCTCAAGCATTGGAATCGACATACCTTCGGAAACATATTCACTAGTAAGGCCCTTCTGGAACAGAAAATGGAACATCTACAACAACAAATTATCTCAAATGGAAGAACAAAGGAAACAAATAATCATGAGCAACATCCTCACTCCAAGATAGAGGAGCGATCCAAACATGAAGAGATCCTCTGGAATCAGAAATCCATAATTAAATGGCTTCAAGAAGGAGAACACAACACTACTTTCCTTCATCGCTCCACTATTCACCACCGCATGCACAATCGCATTACACATCTATAAAACAGTGAGGGATCCAAACTGGAAACCTACAAAGATATAGAAATTGAGGTTGTCTCTTTCTATGAAGATCTTCTTACATAAAATGATTAGGACTGAGAAGTTGCCATGTAATAGGTAACCTCTCACATTCCTACACTGGTCACGACTGAACAAAATGCCATGCTCATGCGACGCACCACACTTTAGGAAGTGGAAACAACCATCAAACAAATGAAGGAATACAAAGCCCCTGGACTAGATGACTTCACCATCAATTTTTTCCACTCATGCTGGGACCTGCTCAAATATGAGATCTGGGAGATGGTGGAAGAATCGCGCAGCAACAAGAAGATTCTACCGGCCATCAACACCACTTTTCTCACACTTATTCCTAAAGAGCACAAAGCTTCTACCCCTAGTAAGTGAATGCCAATAGCCTTTTGCAATGTACTTTATAAAATTATCACCAAATTCATTGAAAATCGCCTCAAGCCCCTCCTTCCTTCTCTCATCTCTTCGGAACAAACATGCTATGTAGAAGGGCGTCAAATCCTTGATGGAATCATTCTGGCCCATGAAGTCATACACTCCCTCAAGCTCTCCAAAAATCCTAGTATGCTCCTCAAACTCGATCTCTCCAAAGATTTCGACAAACTGAATTGGACCTTCATTGAAAGACCCTTACTTGTTTTTGGTTTTGATCACTCTTAGACACGTTGGATCCTCTGTCTCATTCCCTCTACCTTCTTCTTTGTTCTTATCAATGGTGTCCCCTTTAAAACGTTCAACCCTTCACGTGGTACAAGGCAAGGAGATATGCTCTCCCCTTTAATCTTCATCCTCGTGACTGAAGGTTTGGGGTGAATGCTTACACATGCTATGACTCGGGGAACTCTCAAAGGTCTCTCACTCCACGAGCACACTCCTCTCACCCATCTATAATTTGCGGATGACAACTTGTTAATGGGGCATCCTTGAGTCCAGGAAGCCAGATATTTCAATACCATACTTTCTACCTTTTCCAAAGCATCGGGCATGACCATCAATCTTGAAAAATATGAGATCTTCTTCTTTAAAACACCCTTACCTACCCAGAGAAATATCTCCAGAATTTTAGGCTTCAAAGCCGCCAAACTCCCCTCGAAATATATCGGTGCCCCTCTCACTGAATCCGCTCTCAAGCACTCCTCCTGGAGGGAGCTTCTCACCAAACTGGAACATCGTCTCTCTCAATGGAAATTACGCACGCTCAACCTATCCGGATGCCTTGTTCACATCAAATATGTTCTTCAAGCAATGCCCCTCTACCTTTTTTTCCATCCTTGCTACCCCCAAATGGATCCTCAAATCCATTTGATTGCTACAGAGAACCTTTCTCTAGAAAGGAGACAAAAATGCGGATCATTGGGCCCTTGTCAAATGGGATATTGTATGTCGTACCAAAACTAATGGAGGACTAGAATTTCGGGATTCAACGCACAACAATGAAATTCTAAGTGCTAAAATCTGGTGGAATTGGATCACTAAAAATAGTAGCCAATGGGCACAACTCTGGAATAAAAAATATGCAGCTGATTGGCCAGCTCATGAATTTAATAAGGTACTCTCAAGATATCAAAGGCTCCCTTATCTGGAATGCAACCAACTCTCAAAGACCACTTATACAGCATCATAGTTTTTGGGAAATCCATGATGGTTCCTTAGTTAATTTATGGACAGACTCCTGGAACGATCTCCCACCACTTGAGATCACTTTTAATCTCCATCCCTTGCATGATCTCCTCCTGATCCCCTCTCACGAAAAAGTCCACACCTTTTGGCCTAACAAGGTGCAACAATATTTTCGGGAATGGGCCACTCAGGACAACTGGCATCTGCTTCAACAATAGGATTATTCAGGTTCAATGTGGGAGGACTTTCAACAATGGTGCATTTGAACCAGACAAGGCAACAACATCCTCATAAAATAATCACAAAGGTATGTTCACCATAAAATAAGCTCATCAACTCCTTAATTGCTCCAATGAACAATCATATCGTTGTTGGACCAAAATATGGGGTATGAAAACTTGGACCAAAGTCACAACCTTTCTTTGGCTTGTATCACACAAGCGCCTCCTCACTTGAGACAATCTCCTTAAGCGAGGCTTCATTGGACCTTCACAATGCTCGTTATGTAAAGAACAAGAGGAAACTTTGGATCATCTTCTCGATCAATGCTCATTCTCCAATCAACTATGGGAAAATATAACTTTTTATCAGCAAGAGAACGGATCGCTGCAAGGGTAACATATCTGATATCATCAAGCATTGGTATGCCCATCCCTATCGAAATCCCCTTCTAACTAGAATATGACAGCTCATACCTGGATTTCTCATCTGGAACATCTAGAAGGAACACAACCTTAAGATTTTTGAAGGCAGAGCAAATCTAGTGGAAAAAGTATGGATCCAATGTCAGCAAAACATCAAGGAGAACACAACGCTCACCAGTTGGCAGGAAAAGGATCTACAGGCCAGCCCCCTGGAAAAATCCATCTTAGAAAACTAGTTCAATCACTCCCTCGACACCCTCATTTATCCAAAACCCCTTTCTCTCCACCCCTCCACTCCCCCCACCTAGAAAACCCCACCCCATGGATTCTTCAAACTCAACTTCGATGGGGCTTCCAAAGGAAATCCCGAAAAAATTGGTTATGGAGGAGTTTTCATATCCGACTCTGGTCAGATTCTCTGATTATTCTATGGCAAATTGGGGATTGAGAGAAACAATGCAACCGAGCTGATGGGTCTACTCCAAGGCATCCACATCGCCTTCACTCTTGCACTCTTCCCACTTGTGGCAAAGGGTGACTCAAAGCTCATACTGAACATGGCCATCAAGCTCCAATGCCAAGGTTTCCTCCTGTTGGAGATTGGATCATGACCTCCAAGAATTAGCAATCCTCATCTCTCAACCTACAACCATAACCTTTCAGCATGCTCGATGAGAAGCCAATTCTCTCTCAGACAAAATTTCCAATTGGGGAGTTATTTCAACTTCCTTTCTTCAGTAGAGTAGCCTTGAAGAGATCTCAAACTCCAACTTCAGGCGTGAATGCACTCAAATTGCCGCAAAATACTACTCCCCGGATGCGGGTGCCACCGTGCCTTCTAACACTCAAGGCTCAGCTGACGAGGGACATAACCGTGCCTTGACGTCATGCTGTCGCACTCAATGCACTGGATGCCTCCCTCACTGATGACTGCGCTCCTTAATTCCTCCAATGAACGTGTCATCCTTGCAGCTGAGGTGCGGTACGACTACGTCGACGTGCTGATGGCTTGTTGTAATACCCCGGTTTTGACCCCATGGTATTAAAATTGTACATGATGTATATATTGTATTAAATCATGGCAATGAGCTCAAGGCCAAGGTCCTGCCATTGATTTGGTGTTGTGTGGATCGACGATCAAGGTTGATGCCAATGGTTATGGTGCTAAGTCAGGCACAATATATTTTTGAGATATCATGTAAATGTGCAATTTAATAAAAATACCACATCTAGCTATGCATTGCAACGTAAGAGATGGGGGCATGATTTCATAAGGAACAGGGAGGAGAGTTAGTCAAACTCTTCAGCCAATAGGGTGAGACCAGATGTCAATAGGGAAACGCACAAACCCTCAACTACCTTTTTTTCCTCTATCCTCAATCATTCAATTCCTCCAGAAGAGCGGTTGAGGCAATTAATTCCTTGGGCAGAGCAAGGCATGGTAGTCGGTTTCATGACTGAGCAAGCCTGCAGTCTGGGGAAGCCACATTCTTGTTTCTTATGCAAGTAAGCACGTGGATGTGTGCTGGTCCGTCTTTCCCTTGGTTGCGAGAAGGTTTTGCTGTTGTTCTTGGTTGTTGTTTGTTCATTATGTGATCGACCATCCTAATATGTGAAAGAGTTGTTCTGCAGTGTATCTTTGTGTTATAGAGTGATATGGAACCTTGGCCTCTTATATGCAAGTGAAAACCTGTTTCTATTGTATTACAAAGTGGTATGCAAACTTGTTTGTCTATGTTACAGAGTGGAGCCCTATGTTGTTGTGTCTCCTTGTTGTTTGCTGTGACATGCACCCTGGTTTGGGTTTGAAGTGTATGCGAGACTTAGGAGTGGAAGAGATGTCAAATGGGCTTGATAAACCTGGTGCAGAGAGGAACCCCATGAAAAGATAAGAGTGGCTGGTGAATATTCTATGCACACCCTGAAGAGCACTCGAAGGGAAGGCTAACCCGAGGGACTGTGTAGCAGAGAAATGGATGCTTCCTTGTGTTGGGTGTGTAGGTATTGTGGATGCCAGGTCAAATAGATCTTGTGGAGGTGTCCCTAGATCTTGAATGAGCCAATAGCTTAGTCATTCTTCTTGTCCATTGCCTTGGCAGCCTGATAAACCAAAAGGTAGATTGGCTTGGATGACAGCCTGATAAACCCAATTGGATATTTGCTTGGCTAGGCAGACTGATAAACCCAATCATATATTGGCTTGGATTAGCAGCCTGATAAACCCAACTATAGTTGGCTTGGATGTGTCTTATTATGCATTTGGCCATGTGTGATCCTTGGTTGGACAACCTGATAAACCCAACTGTTAGCTGGCTTGGATGAGTAGCTTGATAAACCCATATGTTGGCTTGGTTGGTCCTTGATGTGAATGTTGGCTTGACTGTGTGCAATCTGATAAACCCAACTATTAGCTGGCTTGGCTGAGTAGCTTGATAAACCCAATAATGTCTTGGCTTGTATGCTTGCAACCTGATAAACCCAATTGTTTATTGGCTTGGATGAACAGTCTAATAAACCCAACTGTAGGTTGGCTTGACTATGTTTGATGTGTTCTAGCTATGTGTGAGCTTGTGTTCCCTAGTTCCTTGTGGAATTCATGCCCAACTCGGGGTGGCAGTAGTGTTGAGAGATTAATAAACACAATTGGCCTATGGTTGGCTGGAACGTTGTAGCGACATAGCTAGTTGCGAGACAATTTCATCTCAAGATAAGTATTCTCTATTGCGTTATTTATGCAATATATTTGCTTATGAATGTGTTGATTATGTTGAATACTTATTGGAGATTTAAGTAGGATTTACTGTTGTTGAATGTCCCTGCATTTTGCATCTGTTTATGCCTTGTATTTTCCACTGCATTTGCTTATGATCATGGAGGTTAGAAGCCTGGTTACAGGATCAGAAATGCGACTATATTAAGGTAAGATGTGTTTTTCCGTACTTCGGGATCCACCTGCGGGAGGCAGAAGTCGAGAGTTGGAAGGAGGAAAATTAGAGAAAAAGAACAAGGGAGAATGTTGGTTTTCTGCACCCTAGAATTTTCCTGTGGAAGGTGGAAGTCGGAAGTGGAAAAAGAGCCGGAAATTCCAAGGTAAAAGTATGTTTTCCGCACCCTGGAATCCGCCTGCGAAAGGTGGAAGGCGGAAAATTGGAAAAAGGTTAAGGAAAAAAGGTTGTTTTTCCAATTTCCGAGGTCCGTAGCGGAAGGTGAAAAGGCGGAAAGTCAAAAGACAAGTGATCATTTCATGGGTTTTTATTTATTTCCGAGGTCAGTAGTGGAAGGCGGAAGTTGGAAGGCTGAAAGTCGAAATACAAGTGATCGTTTCATGGGTTTTTCGATTTTCGAGGTTCGCAGCGAAAGGAGGAAAGGCGGAAATTCAAAATATAAGATGATCGTCTCATGGAGTTTCCGACTTTCGAGGTCCGCAGCGGAAGGCGCAAGTCAGAAGGCAGAAAGTCAAAAGACAAGGTGGTCGTTTCAGGGATTTATGATTCTTGAAGTCCACAATGGAAGGCGGAAGGGTGGAATGCAGAAGTCAGAAATGTCAGGTTTAGTGTGGAATGACTTCTCTGCTTACATAATGGATCTATGAGGTGCAAAACGACTGTTACAATGATGTTTATGCTTTAGCAGGAAGGTAAAAGGATGAACATGACCCATGACTGTGGTTTAAGAGAAAGAAATAAGAAGTTTTAAATTATTCCGCATATCAGTCAGTTGTATGGGCACCGGGTTCATGGACATCGTGGTATATCAGAGCAGTGGTAGAGTAGTGGGGACGCTACATTGTGGTATCAGAGCGAGCATTAACAGTTGCATTATCCTCCAAGGCAGGAGGGGACGTGACAATCTGGTATTAGAGCGTTGGGTACATTACATTATGGTATTAGAGCTATTGGTTACAACAATGGGCCTAGATGGGCCAAGTGAATAGTTTTCAGAGCTATTGGTTCCAAGGTAACTGGTTTTTGAATTCTGAGATTGTCTAACAGTGTGTTTATTAACACATTTTGCAGAGTCATAGTGCAGTTTGGAAAAGTTTTTTTTTGGCTTAGCCATGAGAATCTATGGCATGAATGATGCACAAGATCCCTATGAGCATGAGGCATATGCTATGGGGGAAAACATTCGATTTGGAAATGATAAAACAAAGTCCAATGGAAGGAGATATCAAGAGACTCCGCCAGATATTTCAACCACCATGAGAAGCCTAAGGGTGGATGTGCAAAGTTACATAGAAGATAATGAAAGAATGATTAAAGCTCAAGAAGAGCATAATCAGTTGAATGCGGCCATGCTGCAAAGTTTGACATATATCCAAAGGTAGATGAACTCTGGGCATCAGGAAACAAATCCGGAAGGAAGTAGGAGCGGTGCCAGAAGAAGAAAAAGGTCTTCTAGTGGATCATCTGACTCTGAAGGATCCACTGGGGATTCAATCTCTTTGTCTCATAGGGATAAGAGGAAGATGCGTTACCAGAACAATTCACATTATGAATTTAAGAAGGAAAGGCCTCCTACCTTTAATGGTGAGGTAAAGACCGGTCAAGAAGCTGAAGGTTGGCTTCTTGGGATGAAGAAATATTTCCATGTCCAAGACTACTCGGGAAATATGAAGGCAATGGTATCTATCTTGAATATGAATGGAAGAGAATCCATATATGGTGGGAGAATCTCAGGCAAGTGAAAAAGATCAATGACAGAAAGATTGGGTGGAAGCAGTTCAAGAAGTATTTCAAGCAGAAGTACCTCTCTGATAGGTACTATGATGACAAGATTAAAGAGTTCCGTGAGCTGAAATTAGGACAGTTGACCACGGAAGAATATGCAAAGAAATTCTTGGAGCCATTGAGGTATGTCAGATACATCAGGGATGATAAAGTGAAAATTCAGCATTTTCTGAGTGGATTACCTCAGTCATATAAATACATGATTGAGTTTGATGAACCTCAAACTCTAGAAGAGACAATAAGGAACACCAAGTATTGCTATGATCAGAACAAAGGAAAACCTTATTACCACAAGGCATGGAAGGACAAGAAGAATGAAAAGTTTGACCAAAGGAAGAAAGGTTTCAAACCTTTTCACTCCGAAATCAAATAAGGTAGCCATCAAAATCTATGACCAAGCCATCCAGAGTGAGGGGAGACAGGCCAAGAGATCCAAAGGAGATCAGAGAAACACTCGAATGTTGGGGATGTGGAGGAAACCATATGCACAGGAACTGTCCGCGTGAGAATGGGTTGTAAGGAAAGCTCACAACGTCCAAGGAGCTGAAATGGTGGGTCAAGTAGCAAGGACCGTCCCTATAATTTATGCAGCGTTAGAGGACCACCGAGAATATCATCAATCAACTGTGGTTGAAGTTGAAGGTAAGATTGTTAAGCAATATGTTTTTGTTTTGATTGACCCTAGATCTACTCGGAGTTATATCACTCCTAGAGTTGTTGAGATTTGTGCTTTTAAGAAGTTAAAGCATAGAAAATCATGGTTAGTTCAACTAGCCACTGGAACAAAGAGAAAAGTTAGTGAAGTGGTAGAGAAATGTCCATTTGTCATGGATGGGTTAGTCACCTATGCAAACTTGAATGTTCTACCACTTGGTTCATTGGAATGGATTGGTTAGAAGTGCACAGAGTTAAGCTTGACTATTACAATAAAACTTTTGAATGCATGGATGAAGAAGGAAACCCAAGGGTTGTAAGAGGCATTCCAAAGGTTATTTTTGTTAGGCAGATTTCAGCAATGCAGCTAAAAACGTTATGTAGGAAAGGTTGTAAATTGTATGCATCCATGTTTTGGAGGCAACAAAGAATGAAACTCCTAGGTTGGAGGAATTTCATGTGTTGCGGGAATTCAAGGATGTTTTTCCTGATGAAATTCTAGGACTTCCTCCAAAGAGAGACATTGATTTTACAATTGACCTTGTTCTTGGAGCAGCACCAGTGTCCAAGACACCCTACAGGATGAGTACACCAGAATTTCTAGAGCTAAAGAGGCAGCTGCAAGAATTGTTGGAAAATAAGTATATGAAGCCGAGTGTGTCCCCTTGGGGAGCACTAATTCTGTTTGTGAAAAATAAATATGGCACACTCAGGTTATGTATTGATTACAGATAGTTGAACAAAGTTATATGTGAAGAATAAATACCCTTTGCTTAGAATAGATGACCTCTTTTATCAAATGAGAGGAGAAAAGGTATTTTCCAAGATTGACTTGAGGTCTGGTTACCATCAGGTAAGAATAAAGGATGAAGATATTCATAAGACAACCTTCAAAACAAGGTATGGACACTATGAGTTTGTAGTGGTACCATTTGGTCTCAGAAATGCACCAGCTACATTCATGTGTCTCATGAATAGCGTTTTCAGTAAGAATCTAGACAAGTTGTTCTTGTTTTCCTAGACGACATTCTTATTTAATCTAAGAATGAAGAAGAGCATGAAGAACATTTGAGACTGACATTGCAATTGATAAGGGAGCATAAGTTGTATGCAAAGTTAAGCAAGTGTGACTTTTATAAAGATAAAGTTCATTATTTGGGTCACATTATCTCAGATGAAGGAATATCTGTGGACCTTGAAAAGATTGAGGCCATCATGAATTGGCCAACTCCAAGAAATGTGATAAATTGGAGATCTTTTATGGGACTTGCAAGATACTACAGGAGGTTCATTGAAGGATTCTCCAAGGTTGCACATTCAGTCACTTCTTTGCAAAATAAGGGGATAAAGTTTGAATGGACACCAAGATGTGAAGAAAGCTTCCAACAGTTGAAGAATCTCTTTACCAGTGCACCAATTCTGAAAATTGTAGATCCAGAAAAAGACTTTGTGGTGTGTACTGATGCATGCAATCAAGGACTTGGAGGAGTTCTTATGCAAGACAACCACGTGGTATGCTATTAGTCAAGAAAGTTGAAGGAGCATGAGAAGAACTATGCTACGCATGATCTAGAACTTGCAACCATTGTACACGTTCTCAAGATGTAGATACATTACTTAATGGGAAGGAAATTTGAGCTAAGGACAAACCACTATGGTCTGAAATACTTGTTTGATTAGCCAACTTTAAATGCTAGGCAAGCTATATGGCTGGAGTTTTTGTGTGAATTTGATTTTGAAATCAAACACATAAAAGGAAAAGAAAATAAAGTGGTTGATGCACTCAACAAGAAGGTGCATGAAACACATGTGGCATCTCTTAGTATTTCCAATCAGATTGGAGACAACAAATTATTAATCATACTGCTTAAGATTAAATGTATGTTCAGATAAATGACAAGTTGTAGCAGCAAAGCCTTGAAAAAAAGTATGAGGGATATAAATTAGAAGAAGATGAACTTCTTACTTATAAGAATATAGTTTATATTCCAAATGTAGCAGACTTCAGGAGAATTGTTATGGATGAAATCCATTAAGCTCCATATTTTGGTCACCCAGGATATCAGAAAACAATTGCTACAGCCAGAAAGCAATATTTTTGGCTAGGAATGAACAAGTACATTGCTGAGTATATTTCTAAGTGCATGAAATGTCAGTAGGTGAAGGTTGAGCATCAACACCCAGCAGGTTTATTGCAGCCTTTTCCAGTCCCAGAATGGAAATGGGAAGTTATTTCAATGGATTTTATTACAGGATTGTCAATGACTATGAGACAACATGATTCCATCATGGTCATGGTGCCCAAGTTGACAAAGGCATCACATTTTATACTGATCAAGTCCACGTATAAAGCTGATGCCATTGCAAAAGTCTTCATTATAAAGATATTTTCAGATTGCATGGATTGCCTAAGGAAATGATTTCTGACAGGGATACCAAGTTCACTTCCAATTTTTGGAAGGGTTTGTTTGCATATTTGGGTACAAAGTTGAACTTTAGCACCGCCTACCATCCTCAGACTGATGTACAAATAGAGAGAGTGAATCAGGTGCTTGAAGACATGGTTCGCATGTATGTGATGGATACACCGTCCAAGTGGGAGGATTATTTACACTTGGTAGAATTTGCCTATAATAATGGGCAGCAAGCATCATTGGGAATGAGTCCATATGAAGCTCTGTATGGGAGAAGGTGTAAGACACCAATGACTTGGGATAATCCAATGAACATGATTGTGCTTGGTCCAGAATTGCTCAAGGAAATGGAGAAAGAGGTTGCAAAGATCAGGCAGAACCCAAAGACAACCTAAGATAGACAAAAGAGCTATGTAGATAAGCATAGAGTGCATAGAGATTTCAGTGTTGGGGATCATGTTTACCTTAAAGTGAGGCTAAGGAAGAGTTCCTTGAAGCTTGGAAGTTGTACCAAGCTGGCACCTAGATTTTGTGGGCCTTTTGAAGTGCTTGAAAAAATAGGGCCAGTTGCATATAGACTTGCATTTCCTACTAGCACTAGAGCTCATAATGTTTTTCATGTTTCTTTGCTTAATAAATATGTACATGATCCTAACCATGTGATAAATTGGGATGTGATTCAGGTGGAACCCGAGGGAGAGTTCCAAACCGAGCCATTGTGCATCCTCGACAAGGAGGTCACAGTGCTCCGGAATCGAGCCATTGGATAGGTAAAGGTGTAGTGGAAGCACTATGGTCCTGATGAGGCTACGTGGGAGCTGGAGGATGCCATGTGATTGACACATCCGTTTTTGTTAAATTTTGTAAAGCACTAAAGACAATGCTAATGTAAGGGGGAGGGGAGTGTAATACTCTGGTTTTGACCCATGGTATTAAAATTGTACATGATGTATATATTGTATTAAATCATGGCAAGGAGCTCAAGGCCAAGGCCCTGCCATTGATGTGGTGTTGTCTGGATCAACGATCAAGGTTGATGCTGATGGTTATGGTGTTAAGTCAGGCACAATATATTTTTGAGATATAATGTAAATATGCAACTTAATAAAAATACCACAGCTAGCTATGCACTGCAACGTAAGAGATGGGGGCATGATTTCACAAGGAATACGAAGGGGAGTTAGTCGAACTCCCGAGCCAATAGGGTGAGACCAGATGTCAATGGGGAAACCCATAAACTCTCAGCTACCTTTTTGTCCTCTATCCTCAATCATTCAATTCTTCCAGAAGAGTGGTTGAGGCAATTAATGCCTTGGGCAGAGCAAGGCATGGAAGTCGGTTTCGTGACTGAGCCAGCCTACAGCCTGAGCAAGTTTGCAGTCTGGGGAAGCCGCATTCTTGCTTCTGAGGCAAGAAAGCACGTGGGTGCGTGCCAATCTGTCTTTCCCTCAGTCACGAGAATGTTTTGTTGTTGTTCTTGGTTGTTGTTTGTTCATTATGTGATCGACCATCCTAAGGCACGAAAGAGTTCTTCTGCAGTATATCTTTGTGTTACAGAGTGATATGGAACCTTGGCCTCTTGTGTGCAAGTGAAACCCTGTTTCTTTTGTGTTACAGAGTGGTATACAAACCTGTTTGTGTGCGTTACAGAGTGGAGCCCTGTGTTGCTGTGTCTCCTTGTGGTTTGATATGATGTGCACCCTGGTTTGGGTCTGAACTGTATGCAAGACCTACAAGTGGAAGAGACACCGAATGGGATTGATAAACCTAGTGCAGAGTGGAACCTCACGAAAAGATAAGGGATGTTGGTGAATCTTCTATGCACACCTGAAAGAGCACTGGAAGGGAAGGCATATCATGAGGGACTATGTAGTAGAGAAGGGGACTCTTCCTTGTGCTGGGTGTGTAGGTATTGTGGATGCCGAGCCAGATAGATCTTGTGGAGGTGTCCCTAGCTCTTGAATGAGCCACTAACTTAGCCATTATTCCTGTCCACTGCCTTAACAGCCTGATAAACCCAAAGGTAGATTGGATTGGCTGACAGCCTAATAAACCCAATTGGATATTGGATTGTATGGGAGGCTTGATAAACCAAATCATATATTGGCTTGGCTGAGCAGCTTGATAAATCCAACTGTATTTGGATTGGCTGTGTCTTGTTGTGAATTTGGTCATGTGTGATCCTTGGCTGGACAACCTGATAAACCCAATTTTTAGTTGTCTTGGCTGAGTAGATTGATAAACCCAACAGTGAGATGGCTTGGCTAAGTAGTCTGATAAACCCATCTGTTGGCTTGGTTGGTCCTTGATGTGAATGTTGGATTGATTGTGTGTAGTCCAATAAACCAAACTGTTAGCTGGCTTGGCTGAGTATCTTGATAAACCCAACAATATTTTGGCTTGTATTCCTGCATCCTGATAAACCCAATTGTGTATTGGCTTGGTTGGACAATCTGATAAACCCAAATGTAGGTTGGCTTGAGTATGATTATGTGTTCTGGGTATGTGTGAGCCTACATTCCATAGTTCCTTGTGGAAGTCATGCCCATCTCGGGGGTGCAATTGTGTTGAGATATTAATGAACACAACTGGCCTATGGTTGGGTGGAACGTTGCAATGCCATAGCTAGTTGCAGGACAAGTTCATCTTCAAGATAAGTATTCTTTGTTGTGTTATTTATGCAATGTATTTGCTTATGAATGTGCTGATTATGTTGAATGCTTATTGAAGATTTAAGTAGGATTTACTGTTTTTGAATGTCCCTGCATTTTGCATCTGTTTTTTGCCTTGTATTTTCCACTGCATTTGCTTATGATAATGGAGGTTAGAATCCTGGTTACGGGATCAGAAATGCGGCTATCTTAAGGTAAGATGTGTTTTTTCGCACTTCGAGATCCACCTGTGGGAGGCGAAAGGAGGAATATTAGAGAAAAAGAACAAGGCAGAATGTTGGTTTTTTGCACCCTAGAATCCTCCTGCAGAAGACGAAAGTTGTAAGCGGAAAAAGAGCCAGAAATTCTAAGGTAAAAGTATGTTTTCTGCACCCCAGAATTCGCCTGCGGAAGGCGAAAAATGGGAAAAAGGTTAAGGCAAAAAGTTTTTGTTTATTTATTAATTTTTTTAAAGTTTTTATTTTTATTTTTTTTTATTTTTTTATTTTTTTTCGATTTTCGAGGTCGGCAGTGAAAGCTGGATAGGTGAAAATTCAAAATATAAGTGATCGATTCACGGATTTTTCGATTTTCGAGGTCCGCAGGGAAAGGCAGAAAGGCGGAAGTCGGAAAGCGGAAAGTCAAAAGACAAGTGATCATTTCGTGGGTTTTCTGATTTACGAGGTCCACAGCGGAAGACGGAAAGGCCGAAGGTGGAAGGAGGAAAGTCGAAAGACAAGTGATTGTTTCGCGAGTCTTCCGATTTCTGAGGTCTGCAGCGGAAGGCAAAAAGGCGGAAGTCGGAAGTCAGAAGGCGAAAGGTCGAAAGATAAGATGAATGTCTCATCGAGTTTTCGCCTTTCGAGGTCTACAGTAGAAAGATGGAAGTCGGAAGGTGAAAAGTCAAAAGACAATGTGGTCGTTTCAGGGAGTTTTGATTCCAAAAGTCTGCAGCGAAAGGCAGAAGGGCAGAATACAGAAGTCGAAAAAGTAAGGTTTAGCGCGAGATGACTTCTCTGCTTACAGAATGGATCTGTGAGGTGCAGAACGACTGTTACAGTGATGTTTATGCTTTAGCAAGAAGGTAAAAGGGTGAACATGACCCATGACTGTGGTTTAAGAGAAAGAAATAAGAAGTTTTAAATTATTCCGCATATCAGTCAAGTGTATGGGCACCGGGTTCATGGACATCGTGGTATATCAGAGCAGTGGTAGAGTATTGGGGACACTACATTGTGGTATCAGAGCGAGCATTAGTAGTCACGTTCTCCTCCAAGGAGGGAGGGGACATGACAGTGTGGTATCAAAGCGTCAAGTACATTACACTTGTATTAATGGGGATTTGGATTTGTGCTGCCGCATTAAGTCCACATGTAGCCCGACATTCTCCTTCCTGCCCTCCCTTGTTCTTCTTCGCCAGTCCGCTCTGTATTCCGCTGCAGCTTCTCTGGTGCAGTTTCCTGCAACCACCTTGCTTCTTGTTTCTTTGCCCAAAGCCTGTATCATGCTTCCCAGGCAAAGGGGAATGCCCATACGGGGACGTACTGGCAAGGGTGCTGCCAGCCAACGAGTTATCCCCTTCAATGCCCAAGCTAGCTTGGAAGGCTATGACCTGGAAATTCCTGCCCCTCTACGTCTTCTGGTTGATGACTCGGAAGATGACCTAACCAACTCCCTTACGGCCACCAATCGAACTACTAAGCGGAGGATGAATTATTGGGTTGTGAAGAATTTTCTAGTTTTCCTCGTCCTTCGTTCCACCACCCTTTAACTTTCAACCTTTGTCCCTGATGCCATTCCTGCTGCCTTTGGCTTCCCTGCTCCATCTGTTCCTCCCGCTCCCTACATCACCCCAACCCCCTCGGCCTCCCCAGCCTCCATCCCTCCTGTTGACCATTCCATTGCACCCATGGATGTTTTTCTCTCGCCACCTCCACAACAACGAATATTTACCAACACCACCGCTGGAAAATCCACTTCCAACGTGGCAGACTACAAGAAGATTGAACCTTTTTCGGTCAAGCGGGCCACCTCTAACAACGACGTTGATTCGAGGATTCTAGCGACGAAGATGAGTCAAGAAATGATGAAGAGGATACAGGCAGTAAGGATGATGACCACAACAACATGGGCGACCCTCCAGGAAAGCAGTTGAGTACTGGTTTTGGGACTCCCATCATTGAGGAGCCCTATACAAAATTATAGGACATATTTTTATGTTCCAGGCTTTCCTCTTTTTGTCAAAGCTTTTGGGAATTTGGTTACCCAAGTCTATGATTACTATGCTCTTCCTGAAGTTTTTTTGTAAAAATTATAAGCTACATCTTGTTAGGATCTGTTTTCCCTCTCAGAGGGAGGATCTTTCTGACTGCTATTGTCTGATTTGCCTATTTGGGCAGACTTGTCTTTTCTTTTGGGTTCTTCCTATTTGTAGGATAGATTCACAGTTTTGTACTATTACTTGTATCACTATTTTACTTCAATAGATTAGCTTATATGGAAAAAGTACACTCTCAACATGAGTAGCAACATGTAGCGTGGGTAGTAATCAACATTCAATCATGTACTTGCTTAGAGTTTTTAAGCTGGCAACTAGATATATTTAAAATTGGATACATGGCATATATTTACAATGTGAGTGTAAAGTACAACTCGATTTGAGGTTTGTAACAATGTTCCATCAAATTTCATATAAATATATGTATTTTGAATTCCATAAACTTCAAAAATAAGTTCCATTAAGTACAATAGTAGCACTCCAATATTCTATAAATTGAATTACAATAGAAAGTTTATACATCGTGATAAAGAAGATGAAGATACTTATATGCAATAAAAGTATTACATGTGGTGACCAACTATTCACCACCCAAATGTAGGTATCTGTTTAAGATATCCTCCCAATATAAGTTATGAAGCAACAAGGGTCACATCTTTGCTAACAAGTCCCTCTCTCAACCTCAATCCACCATAGAGCTACAAAGCTTAACCAAAATGAAACAACTACTACAGATCTTCAATATCACCAACCATGCTCATTATAATATCTAGACACACAACCAAAGTGAAACGCCCACTACACATCTCCAATATCACCAACCACACTCATTATACTATTTAGACATCTTCCTCTCATCAACTAACTTACTCAAGATAAAGAGTCAAAACGAACACCTATGTTGTTACGCTCACTCATAAATCCATTCCTAGTCATGGAAAGAACGTTCTAGGAGACAAATTAACTGGGAGACTAGTGGATAGTGGCACAACCATACATTGGGGTTCTTAGTGAAAGCAACCATTGTCAAGTCCAACAACTCTGGTTGCATAGTAGCTCAACATGGAATAGATTATGGATTACCTATGGAAATGTCTTTACCTGAGCTTAACTCTCTAGTATAGTTCGACAATACAAGTCCTCAATGAAAGTTATCTCAACAAAACCCATAGCTTGGACATAGCTAAAAACATAGGGAAACATATATGTGTCATATGAAAATGTAGGTAAGGAATGATCAAAGGTATTATCTTCTTATAGGAAATGGAGGAGGAAAGGATAAGGATATAAGGCTATTCAAATCAGGGGTGACACGACTAGCTAAAAGAACCATGGCACTAGTACAAAAGTTACTCCATCCTATTTTTCCGCCATCCATAATAATAATAATAATTTGATTTTAAGGTTACAACCAAGCTAGACACCAAATTGGTGTATGAGACCCCCTTGTTTGTGGGACAAGGGACCACCTTCACACAATCATTTGACTACTAAAGTCTACAGAGGTGTACATACCATACCCTCCTCTAGATTTGATATCATGACCTCTTAAGAGGAAACACATGTTCTTAACCATTAATCCCACTTATTGATAAAAACCAATGTCAATAATGCTTCTTTCCTTGTTATAGTATGTTTTACCGCTTGCCCTCCTAAACAACTTTGAGAATAACATAACACAAGCTATATATGATCTAGGCATGTCCACGAGGCATACAAAAACTTAAAATTAAAATGTTACTTGTAGAACTTGTTGACATTGAATTTACTTGAATTATATAATTTTATGTTGACATGTGATTTCTTTGCACTTTTAGGTGGCTGTCAACTAAAGAAATCCATACATAAGATATCAAGTATTGGAAGAGAGAGATTCTTTTTTAATGTGGTAAATGTAAAAGTATCTACCTCCATGTTTTTTCTATGCACAAGAAAATTACCTCATACACCTAGTCCATGAGATTGAAATATATGGACATGTACACACAAGATCAATGTGGTTGGTGGAAAGGAGCTTGCAGGCATTGGAGGATTTTGTTAGATAAATATCACGTTTAGAGGGCTAAATGGTTGAAATCTATATGGTATATTAATCCTTTGTGTATTTTAGTGAGTACTTACCCCTGATAGTGGGTTATATTAATGTGCCTCTCCTTTGGGATGTTAGTTCCATTAACAAATTTAAAGGGGAGGTGTTGTTGGGGTAAGGTTGATGGAGAAAAGTGAAAGGTATATTTATCTTTTATTTGAATTACTATTTTATAACATATTTTTTATAGAGCTTGATTGGTGCACTAAATATATTTTATTCTTCTTCGTGATCTGAGTAGTTGATAGTGGGATGCAATGCATTTATAGACTGTAAATAATCTTGAATGGATGAAGAATCAAGATATGGATAAAACAATGCAATGAATTTTACGATAGCTTATCATGGAGTGGGATGGCAGAGTTAATCACAAGAGTTCATTTGGATAGTCATGCAAATTTGGTGCAGAAGGAAATTGATTTAACATGGTGCAAGACATAGAAATGTAAGCATTTAATATTGATTTTTAGACTTGAATTCCCACTTTTGGGTTGGTTGTTTGTCCCTCAAATTATATTATACCTATAGTTATCAATTCATGAAAATGCATTTATAACACGATGAGCATCTAGGTGAAACATCACAAAGCTATGTGGCGTAATGGTAGAAAATATGTCACCAAACAATTGGATGATAAGAAGAAAACTTATGACATTGGAAAAGCTACAATTTTATAGGTTACAAATAATTCCCACAAAGGTGATAGACATCTGATCGCATCTGATATGAGGTACTATGGCTATTTGGAATAGATATTGGATATAGACTCTAAATCCTTTAAAGTGGTTCTCTTTAAGTTATGGTGGTGTAGATAGTTGCTACAAGGCGATGAAATGATTATTATTGATCATGATAATGGATTTACCATGATTAATACTAGTAGGTATGAGCTAAATACAAATCCCTATTTACTTCAAAGTCAATGTAAGCACATATTTTATTCACAAGTGCCAAGTAGAGAAGGTTGGTCATTTGCTGTTAGATTTTATTCAAGGAAAAGGCATGTTAAGTATATTTTTCCTTAAAAAGGTGTTTCTAAAGAAGATGAACTAGATGCAGGAGAGCATGAAGAAATATCAAACGAAGAGGAAAATAAAGTTGACCATCCATGTATTGGCTCACATGATATTATACTTGATCTTGATGATGAATATTTTTTTTGACGACGACTTAGCGTTAGACATCCCATATGTTGTTATGGACAATCCTTTGAATGATTTGAAGGGTTGGATACAAATTTGAATCTTGATGAATGATATATTGAAGTGGATGAAGTTCAAGATCAATATGATATGGATACATAATAAATCTTATTTAATAACGAGATCAATTTATTCAAATTGAGTACTCTTATGGTTTTCCCTTATGATTTGAGCTCCTTCTTGATTATATTTTAATGGTAAATTTCTTCTCACGTGCTATGTGAATTGACGATATTATATGTATTGATTATGTTATTGGTTATTGTCTTAATAAGTAATTTCCTTTATTGGAATATTATTTGATCTAAATAGGAGCTAGGGAATTGCTATGTGCACTTAATTAATGTGTAGTTTAGTAGCAAAGTAATGGTACATGTTGAAAAGGAGGTCACTCATCTATACAAGCACTTTTACAATAGTGGAGCATCATCCTTGACATCGTAATGAATATCTTAAAAAAAGGAGATGGAAAACATGATGAGAATAATTAAAAAGCAAATGTAACAGGTGATATATTGTAAGATGCTTTAATATTTTCATGGTGTTAGGGTTAGGGGCTTCATTTCATGCCACAACTGTAACACCCCGGTTTTGACCCCGTTTGTATTAAAATGTATATGATGTATATATTGTAATTAATCGTGGTGTGGAGCTAAAGGAAAAATCCCCACAATCGATTTATCGTTTTATGTTCCGACGATTAAAATCGTTGCTGAAGGTATATTTCGTGCTAGCCAACACATTTAAATTTTGGGCATCATGTAAATATGCAATTTAATTAAAAACCCACAACAAGTGATGTCTATGCAACAAATAACGAGATGGGGGCATGATTTTCCTAAGGATAAGGAGGGGGAAATATTTAACCTTTGGGGGCCAATGGGGAAAAGCCATATGTCAAATGGAGAACCCATCAAACCCTCAACTACCCATTTTGTTTTCTATGCCCAATCATTTAATTCTTCCAAAATATGGTTGAGTTAGTTAATGCATGGGAATGGGGAAGAGTATGTCAGTTAGAAATTCGAATAGAAGAAGTCATCAGATTTTGGAAAACGTTGTTCTGATTTGTGGGGCAAGTAAATGCTTGGGAGTGAATTCCCAAGCCATTACTCACCCATTACTTCCATTTTCCTCACCTGTTCTCCTTCACGTTGGCCTCCTTCATGCAGCTGAAGTTTCCTGTGTGTTATCATTCACGTTTTTGCTCACTTTCCTAATTTTTGCATGCCCAGAAATTCGTTTTGGCATTGTTCAGTACGTGGGCAAGGAGATTTATGTTTTTACTGCATTTTCATGGTTTCTTCCATGGATGGAACCGTTTTTACCTTGCTGAGTGGCCAAGAAGCTAGAAATCGGGTTTTGGGCACCCGTATTGCCATAGATGTCTTCAGAAATCAAAAACACAAATTGGGTTTTTGCAAAGGTCGATTTTGGCCCTAGGAAGTCATTAAACGATTGTTGAGATCATATTTCTCTCCTTAGTGTTTTTGTCCATCTGTAAATCTGTTTTTGGGTTTCTTGTTTGTAATTATTGCGTATTGATTTCGTTTTTGGCCACGTTAGGGCCAAAACGTCCCTGGGATTCGAGTTGTTGTTATTGGGTTGTTTTCACCCACTATGGCAATTGATTTTATGGCTGAACTGTTTTCCCAAACCCAGAAGTTGTGTATATTGCTATGTATGCAATTGGTCTTTGGACTGGATAAGAGTGGAAAGGAGTCTGCTTAACAAACCTAGTGTTGTGCAGGAGCCTCATAGACAGAGCTAGAGGAATGACTCTCTCCTCTACACCCCCTGAATAGCACTGGAAGGGAAGTCATGTCCTGAGGGACTGTGCAGCTGAGAAGGGAATGATCTCTTATGTTGGGTGTGTGTGGATGTCTTAGGAGTCAAGCTAGTTCTGGTGTAGGAATCCTTAGCTCTTCAGTGAGCCCACTAGCTTAGCAGACAGTGCTTCCATCTCTTGATAACTTGATAAACCCAACTCGTTGATTTGGATGAATTTTGTGGTATCCTTGGTTATGTGTGAGCCTGCTTAGTTTCCTTTTTCCTTGGGGAATCATGCCCAGCTCGGGGGTGGCGGTGTTGATGAGAGATTAAGGAGCACACTGGCCTATGGTTGGGTGGAACGTTGCAGCGGCATAGCTAGTTGCGGGAATATTCATTCGAAGATAAGTATTCCTGTGTAATCACCCATGCAACTGTATTGTTTATATGAATTACGATGAAATTGTTAAAATGTGTTGAATGCATGAATTAAATGTAATTGCTTCTGTTGAATGTTAATTCTTTATGCATCTGTGTATCTTGGTTCAATGCATTTTATTTTACGTTTTATGGGGCTAAATGCCCGGGTAGATAGTGTTAAGGTAGCGTCCTCTTCGTCGGTCGGAGGGTCGGGGACGTTATAGTGTGGTATCATAGCACACGTTGTAGCATGGGCCTCAATGGGCCATGAAGAAGTGGTGCTAGAGGCAGGTTACCCACTGCCCAGCAGAGGAAAAATGTAAAAATCAGGGAGAATTTTCAAAATTTCAAAAACATTTCTAAGTATGGGAAATATAGGATGAATTAGGCTGAATTCCATCCGATACATCAGATGAATTAGGCTGAAGTCCATCCGATACGTTGAAGGACTTAAGCTGAGTCCATCCAGTAAAGAAACCAAGCTGAGAGAAATTATAATTTTTTTTTTTTTGTCTAAGTTTGAAATTTTTTCCGAAGGTCTCGGTTGGGAGGAGTCGAGGGTCTCAGATGGGAGGAGTCGAGGGTCTCGCCTAGGCGGAGCCGAGGTGTCAGCAAGGCTCACCGGAAGGGATCCGACACGGTGGCAGAGAGAGGAAGAGGAGAGGAAAAATTCACAAAACTTTCTAAGTATAGGAAATCTCGGAAAAAAGTTTTTCGATGGCTCTCAGGTGAAGCCCTCTGAGGCATCTCGAAAAAGAAAAGAAGATCGATCTGAGGCATCAGAAAAGAATAGAAGATCAATCAACCGATGCGTCGAAAGACAGAGGAAGATAGAGCCAATGCATCAAAAGACAGAGGAAGATCGAGCCTATATGGTATCGGATGACAGAGGAAGATCGACCCGATATGGCATCGGAAGAAGCTGAGGCTTGGCTTCTTGGGATGAGGAACTATTTCCAAGTTCAAGACTACTTCGGAAATATGAAAGCAAGGGTAGCTATATTCAATTTGACCGGAAGAGCATCCATATGGTGGGAACACCACAGACAAGTAAAGAAGGTTAATGAAAGAAGAATTGTGTGGAAACAATTCAAGAAATACTTCAACCAGAAGTATCTCTCTGACAGGTACTATGATGATAAGATTAAGGAGTTCCATTAGCTGAGATTGGGACATAATACTATGGAAGAGTACGCAAATAAGTTCTTGGAACTATTGAGGTACGTTAGGTATATCAAAGATGAGAAAGTGAAGATCCAGCATTTCCTGAGTGGATTGCCTCAGTCTTACAAAGACAGAATTGAGTTTTATGAAACTAGAACTCTTGAAGAAGCAATAAGGAAGGCTAAGTAATGCTATGAGAAAAGCAAAGGTAAACCTGATTATCATAAGACATGGAAGGACAAAAGGAATGATAAGTCTGACCAAAGGAAGAAAGTTTTCAAACCTTCTAACTTCAGGAATCAGCAGAAGCAGCCATCCCTAGATGAGAAGCATCCAGTCAAAGCGATGGGAGAAAAGCCTAGAGATCCATAGCAGAACAGAGAACCTCTCCAATGTTGGAATTGTGGAGGACCCCACATGCGCAGGAATTGTCCACTCGAGAATGAGAATACAAGGCCAACTTACAACATTCAAGAAGCATAAACAATGGGGCAAGTAGCAAGGGCCGTCCCTAGGAGTTATGCAGCACTGAAGGATCGCTATGCAGATCACCAGTCAACTGTGGTTGAAGTTGCAGGTAAGATTGTTGAGCAATCTGTTTCTATTTTGATTGACCCCGGTTCTACTCACAGTTACATTACTCCTAGAGTAGTGGAGATTTATGCTTTTAAGAAAATAAAGCATAGAAAATCTTGGTTAGTTCAGCTAGCCACTGGAACTAAGAGAAAAGTTAGTGAAGTGGTAGAGAAATGTCCATTGGTTATGAATGGATTGGTCACTTGTGTAGATATGAATGTTATACCACTTGGTTCCTATGATGTTCTCATTGGAATGGATTGGTTAGAAGCTCATCGAGTGAAGCTTCACTGTTATAATAAGGCGTTTGAGTGCTTGGATGAAGAAGTCAACTCAAGGATTGTGAAAGGCATTTTAAAGGTGATTTCTGTGTGGTAGGTTTCAGCAATGCAGTTGAAGAAATTCTGTAGTAAAGGTTTCCAGTTGTATGCAGCTCATATTTTGGAGGCAACAGAGGATGAAACTCCGAGGTTGGAGGACTTTCAGGTATTGCAGGAATTCAGGGATGTGTTCCCTGATGAGATTCCAGGGCTTCCTCCAAAGAGAGACATTGATTTCACAATTGAACTTGTTCCAGGAGTAGCACCAGTGTCCAAGACACCCTACAGAATGAGTACACCAGAAATGCTAGAGTTGAAGATGCAACTGCAAGAGTTGTTGGAGAAGAAGTATATCAGGCCGAGTGTGTCTCCTTGGTGAGCACCGGTTCTATTTGTAAAGAAGAAAGATGGTACACTCAGGTTGTGTATTGATTACAAACAACTGAACAAAGTCACTGTGAAGAACAAATATCCTTTGCCTAGGATTGATGACCTCTTTGATCAAATGAGAGGAGCAAAGGTATTTTCTAAGATTGACTTGAGGTTTGGTTACCATCAGGTGAGAATCAAGGATGGAGACATTCATAAGACAACCTTTAGAACAAGGTATGGACATTATGAGTTTGTAGTGGTACCATTTGGTCTCACAAATGCACCAGCTACATTTATGTGCCTTATGAACAATGTCTTCGATAGGTATTTGGACACGTTTGCTCTTATTTTCCTTGATGACATCCTTATTTATTCCAAGAATGAGGAAGAGCATGAAGAGCATTTGAGATTGACATTGCAATTGCTAAGGGAACATCAGCTGTATGCAAATCTGAGCAAGTGTGACTTCTATAGAGATAGAATTCAGTATTTGGGTCACATTATCTCAGAAGAGGGTATATCTGTGGACCCTTCAAAGATTGAAGCCATTATGAATTGGCCTACTCCAAGAAATGTGACAGATGTAAGATCTTTTATGGGACTTGCAGGATACTACCGGAGATTCATTGAAGGATTCTCCAAAGTTACACATGCCATCACTTCTCTACAAAAGAAGGGGATAAAGTTTGAATGGACATCGAGGTGTGAAGAAAGCTTCCAGCAGTTGAAGAACCTTCTCACCAGTGCACCAGTATTGAAGGTTGCAGACCCAGAGAAAGATTTTGTGGTATGTACCGATGCATGCAGACAAGGGCTTAGAGGAGTCCTTATGCAAGACAACCACGTGATATGTTATGAATCAAGAAAGTTGAAGGAACATGAGAAAAACTATGCCACTCATGATCTAGAGCTTGGAGCCATAGTACATGCTCTCAAGATGTGGAGGCATTACTTGATGGGTAGAAGATTTGAGCTAAGGACAGACCATTGCAGTTTGAAGTATTTGTTTGATCAGCCTACTCTGAATGCTAGGCAAGCGAGATGGCTGGAGTTTTTATGTGAGTTTGATTTTGAAATCAAGCACATAAAGGGAAAATAGAATAAGGTAGTTGATGCGCTTAACAGGAAGGTGCAGGAAATGCATGTGGCATCTCTTAGTATTTTCCAATCAGATTTGAGGTAGGAGATTGTTAATCATACTGCTGGAGATGAATTGTATGAGCAAGTAAAAGACAAATTCCAGCAGCAAAGTCTTGAGAAGAGGTATTAGGGATATAAATTGGAAGAAGATGGACTTCTTACTTATAAAGGTAGAATTTATATTCCAAATGTAGCAGAGTTGAGGAGAGTTGTTATGGATGAAATCCATCAAGTTGCATATTCTGGTCACCCAGGATATCAGAAGACAATTGCTACAGCTAGAAAGCAGTACTTTTGGCCAGGATTGAAAAAGGACATGGCTGAATATATTTCAAGGTGCATGAAATGTCAGCAGGTAAAGGTTGAGCATCAACACCCAGCAGGTTTGTTGCAGCCTCTGCCAGTTTCAGAATGGAAATGGGAAGTTATTTCCATGGATTTCATTACGGGATTGCTAATGAATTGGAGACAACATGATTCCATCATTGTTGTGGTAGACAAGTTGACAAAGGCAACACATTTTATATTGGTTAAGTCTACGCATAAGACTGATGACATTGCAAAGATGTTCATGAAGGATATTTTCAAATTGCATGGATTGCCTAAGGCAATAGTCTCTGAATGAGCCTGTATGAAGCTTTGTATTACAGAAGGTGTAGGACACTAGTGACTTGGGATAATCTAGTGAACAGGGTTGTGCTTGGTCCAGAATTGTTCAAGGAGATGGAGCAAGAGGTTGTAAAGATCAGGTAGAATTTGAAAGCAGCCTAGGACAGATAGAAAAGCTACGCAGATAAGCATAGGGTGAACAGAGAGTTTAGTGTAGGGATCATGTTTACCTCAGAGTGAGGGAAAAGAAGAGTTCCTTGAAGCTTGGAAGTTGTGCCAAGTTGTCACCTAGATATTGTGGGCCGTTTGAAGTGCTTGAAAGAATAGGGCCAGTTGCATATAGACTTGCATTACCTTCTAGCACTAGAGCTCATAATGTTTTTCATGTTTCTTTGCTTAAGAAATATGTACATGATCCTAACCATGTGATAAATTGGGATATGATTTAGGTGGAGCTCAAGGGGAGTTCCAAATCGAGCCAATGCGCATCCTCGATAGGAAGGTCACAATGCTTCGGAACTGAGCCATAGGGCAAGTAAAGGTGCAATGGGAGCACTATGGTCCTGAAGAGGTTACATGGGAGCTGGAGGATGCCATGCGATTGGCACACCCATTTTTGTTCAATTATGCGGAGCACTAAGGCAGTACCAGTGTAGCATTTTGTTCAATTTTGTAAAGCACTGAGGACAGTGCTATTGAAGGAGGGGACAGTGCTATTTTGCGTTAAAATGTATATGATGTATATATTGTAATTAATCGTGGTGTGGAGCTAAAGGAAAAATCCCCTCAATCGATTTATCGTTTTATGTTCCGATGATTAAAATCATTGCCGAAGGTATGTTTCGTGCTAGCTGACACATTATAATTTTGGGCATCATGTAAATATGCAATTTAATTAAAAACCCACAAGCAACTATGTCTATGCAACAAATAATGAGATGGGGGCATGATTTTCCTAAGAATAAGGAGGGGGAAATATTTAACCTTTGGGGGCCAATGGGGAAAAAGCCAAATGTCAAAGGGAGAACCCATCAAAACCTCAACTACCTATTTTGTCTTTTGTGCCCAATCATTTAATTCTTCCAAAATATGGTTGAGTTAGTTAATGCATGGGAATGGGGAAGAGTATGGCAGTCAGAAATTCGAATGGAAGAATTCATTAGATTTTGGAAAACATTTTTTTGACTTGTGGGCCAAATAAATGCTTGGGAATGCATGCCCAAGCCATTACTCACCCATTACTTCCATTTTCCTTACCCATTCTCCTTCACGCTGGCTTCCTTCATGCAGCTAAAGTTTCCTGTGTGTTATCATTCACGTTTTTGCTTATTTTCCTCAGTTTTGCATGCCCAGAAATTTGTTTTGGCATTGTTTAGTATGTGGGCAAGGAGATTTACATTTTACTGCATTTTCATGGATTCTTCCATGGCTGGGAACCGTTTTTACCTTGCTGAGTGGCCAAGAAGCTAGAAATCCATTTTTGGGTTTAATAACAGTCGTTTTGGGCTCCCGTATTGCCATAGATTTATTCAGAAATCAAAAACACGAATTGGGTTTTTGCAGAGGTCGATTTTGGCCCTAGGAAGTCATTAAATGATTGTTGAGATCATATTTCTCTCCTTGGTGTTTTTGTCCATCTGTAAACCTGTTTTTGGGTTTCCTGTCTGTAATTATTGCGTATTGATTTCGTTTTTCGCCACGTTAGGGCCAAAACGTCCCCGAGATTCGGGTTGTTGTTATTGGGTTGTTTTCAGCCACCGTGGCAATTGATTTTGTGGCTGAACTGTTTTCCCAAACCCAGAAGTTGTGTATATTGCTGTGTATGCAATTGGTCTTTGGACTGGGTAAGAGTGGAAAGGAGTCTACTTGACAAACCTAGTGTTGTGCAGGAGCCTCATAGACAGAGCTAGAGGAATGAATCTTTTCTCTACACCCCCTGAATGGCGTTGGAAAGGAAGTCATGTCCCGAGGGACTGTGCAGCAGGGAAGGGAATGATCCCTTGTGTTGGGTGTGTGTGGATGTCTTAGGAGTCAAGCTAGTTCTGGTGTAGGCATCCTTAGCTCTTCAGTGAGCCCACTAGCTTANATAAACCGAAATCGTTGATTTCGTTGAATTTTGTGGTATCCTTGGCTATGTGTGAGCCTGCTTAGTTTGCTTTTTCCTTGGGGAATCATGCCTAGCTCGGGGGTGGCGGTGTTGCTGAGAGATTAAGGAGCACACTGGCCTATGGTAGGGTGGAACATTGTAGCGGCATAGCTGGTTGCGGGAAGCTTCATTCGAAGATAAGTATTCCCGTGTAATCGCCCATGCAACTGTATTATTTATATGAATCATGATGAAAATGTTAAAATGTGTTGAATGCATGAATTAAATGTAATTGATTCCATTGAATGTTAATTCTTTATGCATCTATGTATCTTGGTTCAATGCATTTTATTTTACGTTTTATGGGGCTAAATGCCCGGGTAGATAGTTTTATGGTAGCATCCTCTTCGCCGGTCGTAGGGTTGGGGACATTACAACAACCCATAGAAAATATTTTCAAGACCATGTTCAAGGTGATTTTGAACATGTTTATTTTGGTGTTGATGAGCCATGCAAAATTGTTGGAAAGGGTAAGATACAGTTAAATTATAGAATGGAAACCAATGGTTGCTGAAAGAGGTAAGGCATATTCTTAATTTGAGAAGAAATCTAATTTCAACAGGGAAGGTGGAAAGTGAAGCCTACACATTTGCATTTACATAAAATTCATGGAAGGTCTCTAAAGGATCATTGGTATTAACAAAAGGAGAGAAGATAGGTGTGTTGTATTTATGTATCAATAATGTTGTCTATTCTATTTATTTAGCTTCTACAAGAGCATATACAACATTGTAGAATCATAGGCTTGAGCACATGAGTGAGAAGGAGATGTAGATTCTCCACTCTAGGAATTTGTTTCTATATTTGAAGCAGGTTGATTTGGATTTTTGCGAGCATTGTGCTTACATAAAACATAAGAGAGTTGGATTTCTCATAGTTTGGAAGAAAAAGAAGAGTTAAAAGTTTGAGCTTGTGGATACACATGTATGAGGACCAACTCATGTATCATTTTTTTTTTCAATGTGGTTCACGCGCCAGCTTGACCGACGGGCTACGTCCACGGAAATAAATCAGGCGGGCCCACCCGAAGGGGCCTCACACCTTCGGCGCACTTCATGCCTAACCCCAATAGTGTCAATGAGGATTGAACCCGTGACCTCTATACCGAGAGGCCTAGCGACGGGTGCTCAAGCAATTGAGCTAACTCTTGGGGATACCAACTCATGTATCATATCTTGGTGAGTCTCATTAATATGTTACTTTTATTGATGATGTGATTAGAAAAACTTAGTTTTATTTCATTCAAAAAAAAGTATGACGTCCTTTATATATTTAATAAATGCAAAGCTTTGGTTGAGAATGAAACATGAAATAAGTTGAAGTCTCTTAGATCAAATAATGGAGGTGAATACTACAACAAGGAGTGTGATAGTTACTATTCATACCATGGTATTCATAGAGAGAAGACGATTCCAGGAAAACCACAAGAAAATGGTGTGTCGGAAAGGAGGAACATGACAATCATGGAGTGTGCAAGGCATATGAGATTCCATGTAGGATTTCCCTTATAGTTTTCGACAGATGTTGTGGATACCACTATAGTTTTCAATATATTTAGATGGTGGCACTCTAGAGGAGGCATGAATAGGTAAAACAATAAACTACTAACTTCTAAAGGCTTTCAGTGGTGAATCATTTGTCCATATTAATAGAGAAAATAGAACAAATCTTGAGGAAAAATACAAGAAGTGTACTTTTGTTGGATACAAAGTTAATAATTTTGTTTATCGCTTATGGGATTATGAAAATCACAAAATCATTAGGAGTAGAGATGTGATATTCAGTAAGAAGGTCATGTACAAAGATTAGTTGTAGGGAAAGAAACAAGAAAAATAAAACTAATAATACACGGCGCTTGATGAAATCAAAGAAAATGAAATTCCAAAGGTGCCGAAAAAACAAAATGTACAACAACAATAATAGGTACTTTAAACTTTTGCAAGTGTTGTTAGAAGATCTACTAGGTTATGTAGACCCCTTGAATGATACTCTCATTCATTGTATAATTTATTATAGATTGATTACGATGAACCAAAAAGTAATGAAAAAGCAATGCAAGTAGAAACCAAAAAGAAGCAAGAGTAAGGCATGAAAGTGGAGATGGACTCCTTGGTACGAAACCAAACTTGGGACTTGGTTCAATTGCTTACAAGTAAAAATAGCATTAGAGAATAAATGGGTTTACTTGTTGAAGGAAGAAGATGGAGGCAAAAGGAGGTACAAGACCATATTTGTTGTAAAGTGGTTTGCACAAAACAAAGGTGTGGGTTTTGATTAAATAATTTCTCATGTTGTTAAAATGGATTCAATTAGAACAAATTTACATCTAGTGGCAGTAGATGTTTTGCATCTTGAACAATTAGATTTAAATGTAGCTTTTTTCCATAGGGATTTGGAGGAAGAGATTTATATGCACCAACCATAAGGGTATGATATCAAAGGGAAAGATAAATTAGTATGCATGTTGGATAAGAGATTGTATGGCCTAAAGAAAGCTACAAGACAATGGTATTTGAAATTTGACAGGTATATGACCAAACAAGATTATGCTAGATGTCATTCTGACCATTGTCTTTATTTTAAGAGACTAGATACTGGCAGTTATATTACATTTTTATTGTATGTAGATGACAAGCTTGTTGCAAGGTCTAACATGTAGGATAGAAATGTGCTCAAAAGAAAATTAACTAATTCATTTGTGATGAATAATTTGGGTGTTGCAAAGAAAATACTTATTATGAGTATAACAAGATATAGGAAAAACCACAATTTAACATTGTATTAGGGTGAGTACATAGAGTAGGTGTTGGAAATATTTAGAATGCAAGATGCAAAACCAATTAGTACATGTTTGGACAACCATTTAAAACTAACTAAGGAGATGTGTCCCAAAACACAAGAGTAGATAGACTACATGTCCAAGGTCCTATACTTACCGATAGTTGGCAGCTTGACGTATGCGACGATGTGCAAAAGATTGGATATTGCGGAATGGAAGTTGTGAAGATGTAAACCTTCATTCTAGGTGAAAAAATTGGGGGGCGATAAACTGGATGCTTAGGTATTTGAGAGGTACTAATACTCATGCATTATGTTTTGGAGGTTCAAATTTTTTTATAGGGATATGTTGATTCAAAAATGGCAGGCGATACAAATAGAAAGATGAGCACCACAAGATATGTTTTCACTATAGGTGGAACAACAAAAAGTTGGATTTTGAAACTACAAAAGGTTGTTGTACATTTAACAATGGAAATAGAGTATGTTGCTACTATAGAGGATAGTACATAGATGATTTTGCTATAGAGGTTTATGGATGAATTGGGAAAGAAGCAGAATAAAAGGTTGTATAGTGGTAACTAAAGTGCCATTAATCTTGCAAAGAACTCAAACTTCCATTCTAAGACTAAACTTATGCAACTTAGGTACCATTTCATACGATCGGTTTTGGAATATGGACAATTGAAGGTGGAAAAGGTACACACTAACTAGAATATTGTAGACATGTTAATGATCGCAGTTACCATGGAAAAACTGATTTCCTACTCAGTTTTAGTTGGCATTCAAGCTTGATTGTGAAAATGAGAAACTTGCTAGTTCCAAAGTTAAAGCGTAGTCTAGAAGGTGTTGTTGGCTTCTTCATTTTTGAAGTGGACCAAGAAGGCAGTGAAATAAGAGGAGCTAAAAAGGAAGGTAGTTGTAGAAGTCACATAAGAGTAGAGGAAGCACGAAAAGTACTGGTAGTTGTGGAAAAAAGGGAACAACCACAACCATTTTGGACTTGTTTTGGACTCATAACACAAGTATAAAAAGAAGTCGGAGATGAAGAAGAAAAGAAGCGTGAGCAACAGGTTAAGAGAGTAGACTTAGAGAAAGAAACCATGTGCATGAACATACAACTAAGATACAAGCCTCATAAGAGCCAGCTGCATATATAGTACAGTGGATTAGGATCATGGGTTATATAATGGGATTTAGGGTTAAATAATATGAATGTCTCTCACGATGGGTAATTCCGCAGTGAATGTAAGGCTAAGGCTGTGATACTATTGTTGGAATGAATATCTTTTAATCTAATGAAGAATATTGTTTTCTCCCCTTCAATTTTTGCGTTAGACATGTCTCTGCGATATTTTTTTCTATTTACAGTCTTATTTTAGTGGATTAATGGTGAATATATTCAAGTGCTGTTGTAGTATGATGAATGCCATTATAAAATTCACTGCTGTAAGGCCTCAACACAAACTTATAGTTAACTAACCTTGAATTTAGGTCTATCTTGGATGTTCTTTAGGTGAGACCTTCGCCCTTAATGGGATTTAAAATGCCAAAACGTTAGACTATAGTGATGCCCCTTTGTTGGCCCATGTGCAAGAACCTTGGTCTCCATTTTGCTCCAACAAATGGTTATGTTTCTAACACCTGTTTTCTAAAATGACTTGGTTAACTGAATGGTTGAACTGGTGACAACAAGTCAAATCCAAGATTGTTGGGAAAAGAAGATTGACGATTTCTCAACCCAGGAGGCTGAACTATGATGGTGGGAAGTAAAGAAGTTCAAGCATTATCTTTTATATGGAAAATAAATTCGAGATCAATACGAAGTTCCGTGGGTTGATATTCTAGTAAACTTAGAAGGGTGGTTGCGACGACTTATAGAAGCACCTGAGTATCGCAATAGATAGAGGAAAATTGTGGTGTGGACTGCAAGAGATCTGATCAAATTAAATTAGTTAGACTCACCCTTGAGTAGGGTTGTCAATTTATGTGTATAAAATACTTTGTTTGCTTATATTCTAGAATTTCCAGCATAGACAACCGATCGACACTAAAATATAAAGAAAAAATCAAGAGAGGAGTAAGGGAAAGACTACTGAAAGAAGTTCCTTTGTGGATCAATAAATGGTTAGCTGAATTTGGATTTATGCCTTTAGATTGGATCAAGATGGTGGAGTAAACCCCTCGTTCCGAAGGAAAAAATTCAATGTAATGTTGTTATGCTGCAAAAGGTAGATCGATCATCAATGGAGGGGTTTGATAATGTTGAAGCTGGGACTAAGCAAGCAGAGCGAAGAATGACAATTAAAGAAAAATGGTTAAATATAGATCGATCATCAATGGAGGGGTTTGACAATGTTTAAGCTGGGACTAAGCAAGAAGAGCGAAGAATGACGATTAAAGAAAAATGGTTAAATGACCAACTATCAGAAGCATGGAGGAGAAATGTGCAACTATAAGAATATAGAAGGAATGGGGAAGATAGTGAAGAGAGTTAACATGAGCTACATCAGATGAAGTAGAGTGAGGAACTAAATAGCACCAAATAGAGAGAATAAGGGATGGACATGTTGAAAGACCTATGAAGAGGAAACTAGATGCAATTCCCTAGTGAGAAGTAGGATCATGAAGACCAATTACTGCATAATGAAGTGTTTCATCTAACACAGGAATCATCCTTGAACGCAGAGGAGGATCATCAAGAACTATCAAGACTTGTGAAAAATAGAAGTACTCCAAAAAGTGAACCCCTCATTCCACAAGAAACCATAAGAAACAAAGATAGCATCCCCCTGACTGAACCCCAGGAACCCTTGCGAAATTTGGTAACAAATTCTTTCAATCTTGTGTTATAATTGCCTTGGTATAGTCAAAGGAGTAGTAGTAGTAGTAATAGTTCTCAAAGTAGTTCATTAATAGGAGTAAGCAGTAGTAGTTCCCATCACATTAGTAGCAGTCTTGTAGTACAACCATGACCCCAAGGGTTTCTATTGGTAATAACCCCAATTATAATTCCAAGTACAACGCCTATAACAAGAGTTTCAATAGGACCTACATTGATATTCCTAGAGTTTTGGGGGAAGGGAGAAGACGATGCAGCACAAAACTGGTTTTTATGTGAAGTAATATGGAATTCTAGAGCAACTCCAAAAACATCCAAACTTGTGGAATTGTAGACAACCCTCCATGGAAAGGATTTACAATGGTATATGAGACTTTTTGAGAGACAGGTTCCAAACGAGTGTACGCCCACCTTGGAAAAACCAAGAACTTGTTCCTGGATGAGTTTTCATGACATAAATCAAAGCGACAAGGTGTCATGGAACTAAGGGAAATCCAACAAAGGCCTAGAGAATCAACATGGGTGTATGCACACCAATTTAGAGATGTGCTAACTAAGATGACATATCTAGTTCACGAATCTCATCCCAAAGAATAGTTCATTCAAGCGCTATTGATGCGGAAAAACATACCCTTATTGTAACAAGTTATAACCTCTCCCAAGGTTCCTTCAGTGAAAGCAATGAAGATTGGAGCTATGGAAAATATCTAGACTCAATGGGAATAGGGATAGGCACTTCATCCTCTTCATGTGAATTGGTGCAAGTACATCACAAGCTAGCATAAATAATAGAGTAGCTCCAATATTTGAACACACCAAAAAAGGACCTCAAGTATGGTTAACTGGCTGCATGACAGAAGGACATCACACTTCTAAGTGTTTAAGCATGCGAGGAGGACAAGTTCCGTTAAGAGGACCATTCAATGTCCGGCCTAGTGCAACAATTGTGCATATTTCTATGGGAAACTTGTTTCATTTCATAGAAAGGCCGTCATATCCAGATCCCCCAACATGATCTCCTAATGACTATTGTGAAATTGGAGATCATTCAATCACCAACCACAATTGTGTTCTATGTGTCAAAAGTATTCTTTAGTACCCAATACTGTATAATGTGAATTATGTGGGTCCATGACACACAATATTGAAAAGAATAGATCCTTAGATGCCTTGAAAAAGAGGCTAGACTGGTCTATATTCCGACTTGCAAATCAATCCCAGGGGATGAGAGGAGAAGGAAGTGGAGGAAGATTTGGAGCTGGGAGAGGAGGAGGCTTTCTGGGACTAAATGGGAGGAGTTTTTAGAGTTAGAAGGGGGGGTCACTTAAGACCACTGTGATGTTACAATTGTAATGAAATCAATCATTTGGTGCATGATTATCCTTTGCCTAAAAGACCGTGGTGTACCTATTAACGCACCAACACTCATACAATAACAAAATTCCCTGACCTTATCACCAAATGGGAAGATTGTGTAAGAAGGCCAACCAATTTCATAAACTTTGAACCCCATGGAAACCAAACTGCACCAGATTTTGTTGTCACTTGGGTAGGTGCAAAAACTAGAATGGATGAGGGATGACCAAACTCTTTAGTGATCCAGAAGGAAACACCAAAGAAAATAAAGTATATACAAATCAAACAGAAGGAAATTTATCGCAAGGTAGCATATATGTTTGGTCGATACCTACTTCACCAACTCAAGAGGGTACAATATCATCTCGCTAGAACATGCCGATGGATACTAAAACTAAGAGCAAGGGATTGAGTATTGATAAATCCAAAGACTTTATCTCTTTATGGCTTCAGTTATTCAAATGTATTCTAGAAGATAAAAATGATACCCAAATACTACGCAAGGTACTTTGCAACCTTTCTGATGTTGCATAAGCCAGTGAGGAAATTTGGGCTCCGATCTTAGAGCGAAATATCCAGTTGGTGAAACATCGACAAAGGAAGAACATAAGTTGAGAATGTCGCTTGGATGCACATGTACATGGCTATGATATTAAGAATGTAATGTTGGAGCTAGGATCTAATGTGAACATCCCACGAAAGAATTCATGGGAAGCAATCAATTCCCCAAAGTTGGTTTATTCCCCCATCTAGTTGTGCATGGAAAACCAATACCATATCTTCCCCATTGATTGGCTAGAGAACGTCGAAGTGGATTTGTGGAGTGTCAAAAGCACTGCATATTTTGAGGTAATTGATATTATGGGTGAGATAGATCCTTATCTAATATTGCTTGGAATTGAATGGGCCTATGATAACTATGGCACAATTGGTCTAAAGAACAATATGATGACCTTCGAAGTTGATGCAAACACTAGATCCACATCAGGGGCCACTATATACCAAGCTGATTCAAGAAAATATGGAATGGGATGTCCTAGATGGGATATATTTTCTTACTGTAGGGCAGAGAGATGACTACATAAATCCAAGTGTAGAAGGTTCTATGAGTTGGCTAAGTATCCAATATTTTGACACTGATTTTGAATCTGCTTGGAATAACTAGCATAATAAGCACCACGAGCTATCATCTAGACAATGCACAATGGTAAAATTGATTAGATGGACTAGCGTAGACTTCGGTAATACATTAATTTATGATGGAACAAATGGATTAGAAGATTTCTTGCAAGAAATGGAGTCCTCAATATAGAAGGAATACCACATGGATGTCCTAGACACAACACTTAGGGGGGAATCCCCAAGATGGTGGGAAACAAACATGGACGACTTTCCTGACTGGGACACCACACTACTCACTCTGATGGTCAAGTTCAAACCATCCCTCCATGCCAAGATGGTGAAAGAAGTTTATATGGGACAGACCAACCCTTATGAACACATATAATCATGTGAGCAACAATGGAATCAAGAGGCTTGAAAGCACAATTTTGGGCCCACCAATTCTTCCACGATCTTGGTCCTATTATGAAGCCTCAATATCTATACAAGGAAAGAAGGAAACAAACTGATTGCTGTAAGAAGTTGCATGCCAAGTTCTAGAAATATTTTTCCTTCTCTGCCACCAGTGACACAGTAACATAAGTGTTTATAGTTATCAAGAGTGCATTGTTCACTAACTGGTTATGGCAGGAAAACCATTATATATTTGTCCTGAGCACAGAGACTTAGTAGACTTCCACTTCACTATCTTTGAAGAGAGGAAACCTATATGTTTCGTAAAGGCAGAGAAATAAGAGCCAAAATCTAATGAACTTAAAAAACTATGGCATCTAAGCTTCCAGGAATCGAAAGGTGCTCGGGAAGTTAGGCACTCCAAACCAGAAGATATACTGGGGAAAAATATACACAACCCTTGCAGCTGAAGAAAATCAACATTGGTTATGAAGATAAACAAAAAATGGCAGAAATTGGAGATTACTGGGATGAATGAACAATTTCTAAAATAACATCTCTTCTAAAGGAGTATGAAGATATGTTTCCACAAAAATTTAGTTAAAGGAATTCAAGGAGAACTCAGGGAGATGAAAATTGCATTAGATCCATATTAAAAACTGGTCAAGCATTGACCATATCGACTGAACCTGTGGATCAAACATAAAGTGAATAAGGAGATTAACTGAATGCTAAGTGCATGATTAATTTTTCCAGTAGATGATTTAGAATAGATAAGTCCTATCGTGATTTAGATCAAGAAATATATATAAGATATCTGTGTTTGGATATATTATTGCAATTTGAATGATCTTGTGTGCATGACTCTTTTCCAGCACCATTCAATGATGAGGTACTATATCAAGTGGTGGGAAATGAAGCCTACTCATTTACAGATGGTATCTTAGGCTATCATCAAGTCTGGATTATACAAGAGGATAATAAGAAGACTACATTACCATTGAGTAAGGATCATTTGCATACAATGTTATGTCATTTGGCATTGAAAAATGCATCGTTCATCTTCTCAAGGATAGTGATAGCCACTTTCCGAAGAGTTCTTGCACAAGTTCTTAAAAGTATATCTAGATGATTGGACAACTTACAGTCTACTAAAGGACCATGTTGCACTCCATAGACTCATGTTGGATCGATGCACACAAATGGGGATTTTGTTGACCCTATGAAAGTGTATATTTTGTGTTCCCTTTGATAATTTGTTGGGACATATCATATGCAAAGATGGGGTCTTGGTCGATCCTATGAAAATTGTCACTATTGTCAATTTGTGTGCACCAACGATAGTTAAGAAATTACGATCCATACTGGGTCATACTAGGTACTATGCATGATTCATCCACAACTATGCATCTATCATTGAACCGTTGGAGAAACTATTGAAGAAGGTTGAGACTTTTCAATGGAATCGAGAATGTGAGAAAGCATTTAATGAGCTTAAATAAAGAATGGTGAACACGCCATCCTAACATCCCCAAATTAGCAGAAGGAATTCCATGTGCATGTTGATGCATAGGGAGTTTACCTCGATGTTGTTTTGGCTCATCCAGGGGAACAAGAGATAGGTCATCTTATGTAAAAAACCAACATAAAGTTATCACAAGCAAAACACAATTACACTACACTAAAAGGGAGGGATTTTCTATGGTATACACATTACATAATTTTAGCCACTACATTGTCAGGAGGGAATTTCAAGTTTTTCACAGATAATTTTTCCTTGAAGTATCTAGTCAAAAAGCTGATATTAGAAGGAATCATATGCAGATGGTTACTTTTGTTCTAGGATTTCTCATTTGAAGTCATATTGAATCTAGGAAAACAAAATCATGGACCATACCATCTATCCCGCATAATATTAGGAGAGGTTTGATGGACCACTATAGGACATGCCCCATATGAATTCCCCCCACACAAAAGAAACACTTAGTTGTAAGAGCTGCAAAAAATAGCTAATTACGATTCATCTATACAAACTTGACATTAATGACATCTTATATAGATGTGTCTTAGATCATGAGTATAATAGTATTTTTGGGAATTCTATGATGGAGTTGCAGGAGGATATGTTGGTGGAAATGCTATAGGTAGGAAGGTATTGCAGGTTAGATTGTGGTGGCCTACATAATTTAAGAATGTTAAGGACTACACAAGGAAATGCGATGTATTCCAACATGTTGGTTGACTACCCTACAGAGATGAACTTCCGGTGATTCTCGTCCACGCACTGCAACCATTCAAGAAGTGGAAAATTGACTTTGTAGGACCAATCCATCCACCAACGAAACATTCCAAAGCCCGATATATTATTACCACAACAGATTGTCTAACAAAGTGGGCCGAAGTTGCAATAATCCAAGATTGTTTCACAGAAACAACCGCTCAATTCATTTATGAAAATATTATCACTTGCTTTGGATGTTCTAGAATTCTAACAAGCAATCAAGACAACCATTTTATGAATAATATCGTTGAAGAGTTGACCACTGAGTTCCTGATTCAACATCATAAAATAAATCCCTATCACCCTCAGGAAAATATCACAATTGAAGCATTTAACAAAATATTAGAGAGTGACCTCACCAAAGTTTGTTGCACAGACAAAGATGACTGGGATGTGTGAATTCCAACTATATGGTCGTGTGCAGGATTTCTTTCTTTAGGTCTACTCTCTCAGCTTCTTTCTCATGCTTCTCTTTCTTCTTCATCTCTCGCTTTATTTTATACTTGTGCTATGGGTTCGAAATAGGTCCAACAGGGTTGTGGTTGTTACGTTTATTCCGTAACTACCGACAGTTTCCCCTGCTTTTGCTACTCATATGAGACTTCTGCAACTACCTTCCTTTGACTACTCTTCTTCCGCTTCCTTTTGGGTCCTTCTTAGTCCAGTTCAAAAATGAAGTAGCCAACTGGTGCAATAGTGTTGGAGATGCTGTCTGTCTGTCTCTAAGAAGAGATTGTTGGTTTTGGAGCCTAATTATATTCCTAATCCATAGGTCTTGTTTCGACTGCATTTGAATCCTAGTTCTTGATATAGGGGTGTAGGTGGGGGGAAGGGGGGATTTTTGTTAAGATTTAATGGTTATACGATATATTCAAACATTTAGCAACATAATATCATAACCATATGCCATAGGATCACTAAAATAAAGGCGAGCAAAACAAGACAAAACAACACAAATATTTATCTCAGGAAACCCTCTTGGGGGAGAAAACCCAACAAAAATTCCTCCATATAGAATTCGACCAAGTACAATGAATAACCCCAAGAATAATACCAGCAACGTCCTCTCTCTAACGAACCTCCTCACTCTCTCTCTTGCAAACTAGTTGTGTGTGAGATATGTCTAAATGAGGTAGGTGCCTCACTTATTTATACTCATCAAATGAGTGAATTAATTACCTAACTGGGTCGGCCTAGTCCTTTAATTAGGGCGTACCTACCTAGGAAGACTAAAAAAACATTTATAAAACAATTTTGTGGGTACTATTGACCCGACTTAGAATGAAGGTTTTACCTCATGACTTTTACATGGCCAAGTACATCAATGACATCTTCAAACGAAGGAATAACATCTCCGAAAGGAGGAATAATAAAGGTACAATAAAAATACAACATAATATCTTCCAAAGTTACATTTATTCAACACTCCCTCTTAACAAGGAAAATATTCTAAAACATAAAAAACAACAACAACTATACAACTGATTGGTGAATCTATATATCATAAGAAGTTTTGGAACAACAACATGGAACATAATCATCATCATCATAAACACCAGCATGGAGCATCATCATCATCATCAACAACATGGAACATCATCATCATCATCAGCATGGAACATCATCATTATCATCTGGACCATCATCATCAACATCAACATGGAACATCATCATCATCATCATCATGTGACTGTTGGAACATCATCATCATCATATGGATCATCGTCATAAGCATGTGATTGTTGGAACATCATCATCATCATTTGTAGCATCATCAATAACATGTGATTATTGGAACGCCATCATAATCATTTAGAGCATCATCATCAACATCATCATCATTTCAAGATCTCTCTTTATCCCATCGCAGGATGTCATGGAAATTAGTCTTACCATCCTGTCACAGAATGTCTCATCTAAGATCATCATCTTGTCACATGATGAGAAGATATTACCATATTGAGAGCTCTCTCTATCCCATCTCAGGATGCCATGGAGAATCTTACCATCCCATCGTAGGATGTCCCATTTAAGATCACCATCTCGTCGCAGGATGAGAGGATATTACCATGTTGGGAGATCTCTCTATCTCGTCACAGGATGTCATGGAGAATATTATCATCTCAACGTAGTATGTCTAGTATAATATCATTAGACAAGAACCAAGTCAACATGGTTATGTCTATGGGACACTCACCTCTATCTAAGTCAACATCACATTCTCGGGGAACCAAGTCAGCATGGTTATGTCTATGGGCCACTCACCCCTATCCAAGTCAGCGTGGTTATGTCCTGGCCAAGTCATCATGGCACACACTTTTTCCAAGTCATCATGGAACATAATACTCCCTCTATCACAAAGGTCATCTTGATGTCAAGTCCATATGACAATCTAGCCAAGTCATCATGCCATTGTCTACATCATCCTTCTTCATCTTTTGGAACACATTGCTCCCTCCGTCATGGAGCTCATCTTGGTTTCAAGTCCATCTGACAATCTGGCCAAGTCATCATGCCACTGTCTGCATCACCCTTTTTAAGCTTCTGCAACACATTGCTCCCTCCATCACAGAGGTAATCAATCATATGAGGTGTAGAATAATTTGATCGCTTGTCTTCAACCTTATAGAAAAGGTTGAAGTTTTCTTTAATGAGTCTTCATGAGATGATACTTCCTATAGGTTAAAATCAAATGTATGATTAGAAACATTTTATAATTTCCAATTAATAATGACAAATTCTTATGCATAAATACATATGTAACTATCTTAGCCAATGATTCAACAACATTTATCCATATCCCGTATACATACAATAACTTTCTATACGCCTTCCATATGTACCTGTTGATGCCTGGAAAAATCCCAGATACTGACAGTAGGGATTCTCCCCAATAACCGTTCCCAATTAGATCCTTTATCGTTTGGAATGGGGAATCCGTCTGGTTAGCAGCCCGACTATTGTAGAATTAAAGTAAGTTTTAAATCTGTTTTACCAGTTGCGGCCCGGTCCACTGTTTATGTAATTTTTTCTTTTATGATGAAATGTAAGTGCCTATACTAAATGCAAGTGATCAATGGGTAAGAACCTCACTAGAGATGCGTAAGTCTTCCCTCCGTCTTACCGGTCCTGCCTCACAATCACTCTACGAAAGTAAAGAACAACTAATCTAGTCTAAACTAAATCTAACTATCCCTAGGGAGCAAAAGTTATATCAGAATGAGTAATATACTATATCATTTGCACATAGAATCCTATAGGTGGTTGTTAAATTCTTCATACATAAATACAACAGAAAGATAACACAAAGATAACTTTGTTAAGTTAAAACATCCATTACTCATTTATTGCACAAGATTCGAAATAGAAAATGAAACCATTCATAAATTGCAGAAATAATTCAACAGGTCAAAACGATCTCACAGTTATGCAATAAACCAAAATAGAAGTAGTTCACATTCAACAATCCACATAATCCATCTTGAAGCTCATACAGTCCTTCCTCCAGCGAAATCTTGGTTCTCTTTATTATAAAAATAAGTAGTTCTTATTACAAAAAGTTTCAGCATAAGTGTGCCATAAAAAGTCCCCTCTCTATTCTATTCTACCCCTACTTATACCTTTACATATGACTTTTCAGCTACCCTTCGTCCTTTGGGCTTCCTCAACCTTTCGATTACAAAATTTTGTCCTCTAGTGTGCTCACTAGGAAAATTGAAATAAATACAAAATATTACATAAAATTTCACCACATGTGAATAAAAGAAAATAGATTAAGTGGGCCCAACCAATCCATCCATGAACTGTTTCCATGTAGCAGCATCTGCAACTATGGTCCTGAAGTCCATTGGTTCCAATATTCTGACTGTGACCTCATGTACGGAAAGCTGGGACTTTATCTTTGCTACTCTTTGTGGAGTGACTCTGAGCTGGTCTTCTAGTAGGCAATTGATGGTTGCAGCTTGTGCAACCAAACCTTTGACTACTTTCTTATTTAGGCCTTTAACCAGCTGTATGTTAAGCTCATCTTCTTGCATCCTATCATGAAGGTACTTCAAATGCTCCTCCTCACCTGGAAAGTCTTGAAGTCTCTTTGATGTAGAGGTCTGGTATATGTTATGCATTGTAAGCACCCTTTTGTAAACTTCTATGCATTTATCCAATGTCTTCCCAACCGCGCCTGTCAGTCTTTCAATAGCCTTGTTGCTGAAATCCATGAGTTCATACTCGATATGCAAATTCTCTGTACTCTTTTGAGGCATATTTTCTGGAATTTCTGCATTAATATCCAACCAGTTCAGTTGACCTTGGATAATTTCTCCAATTTCCTGAGTTCTCATTCTGAATTCAGTGGATATCATTACGATCTCTTGAATCTGGCTTCTGCTTGCTTAATCTTGTTGACTTCCTATGCAAGTTTTAACCGAAAGCGATATATTTTCCTTCTGAGCATGAGAGCGTGCTCTCAGAGTGCTGTTATATCCATTTTTCGCTTATTTGCTTCCTTAAACAGAACCTCCAAAGAACTATTTTGTGCCCCTAGTTCAGAAACTAGGGCCTTCAACTCCTCTATTTCTTTATCAACTAAAGCCCTTTGTGTCTCTAACCCTGAAATCTTTCCCTCTAAGTCTTTCTTTTCTCCACTAATAATGGTATTTGACAATACCAAGGCATCTCTTTCTACTTCCAAGGTCTGGTAGGCCTCTTAGAGCCTCTCTAAATCTGAAAGGGTGGCATCATACTTCCTCTTTGCCTCTTGGCCTTCTCCTTGTTCTTTCCTCAGGGTCTCTTTCATTTGTGCCATCTTGTCTTTGTATTGGTCAACTGCTCCTTTCAGTTTGCTAACATTATAAGCATTCACGTGTGCAGTTTCAACGCCGATTGAGGCCATTTGCTTTGAATCTTCATCTACATATTTTATAACAGTTTTTCCAGTAACTATGGTTACCTCAGGCTGGGTACCCACTTTCAATGTCTTCTCGGATCTCCAAACGATGGTTTTCTTCTTAGGATCAAAGAATACTTTGTCTACTTTAGCAACCGCATGCTGCTTAGATAGAGTGAAGGGGACCAACCCTAATTCAACATTAGAGAGGTGGCCTCCTGTTAATATATATCTTGAAGTATAAGAAGACTCTCTGGATTATCTTGAGTAGTATTTTGTTCCTGATTCTCCCTATCTTGATCTTCTTGCTCTTTCTGTCTCAATCCTTCAGCTATCTTTTCTGCTTCTTCCTTTTCTCGGTCAGCTGACTCCTTTTGTATTCTCTCTTCTTCTTCCTTCTTTCTAGCAGCTTCTCCTTCTTCTTTTTCTCTCTAGGCCTCTTCAACCAACAACTTCTTTTCTCCTTCTACTAACCTTCGTGTTGCTTCTTCCTTTTCTCTCTAGGTAGCTTCTTCTTCCTGCCTTTTATGTTCAGAGGTGTTGCTGCTACTGCCTTTGCCTCATGAAACTGTAATTTTCCTCTTGAAATGCTTGTTTAGGGAAGTCATATTACAAGAATTTCTATATACTTCCTCATATTTATCGAAATAATCAGAGTACTCGAAGTTTACTTTCACAAGTGCACGGTGTGCAACCACCTTACCCTGAGCATCATTTCTGTGAAAACTCTTTTCACCAAAATGGAAATTTTCTAGACCTTTAACAAAATTCGGTGCGCTTTTAAATTTAAAAAATTTATAACTTCCAACATAGAAAGGCATTGGTGGGAAGACCAACTTCTTCATATCGAAAAGAAAACTCCCGAAACCGTCCAGAAAGAGCTGTCTTATTGCTTCTTTATGCACAATATAATCAGTTGCATATTTCGGGAGCAGCGAAGGGGCTTTATTTCCTCCATACATTGTCAAATAGGTGCCCTCTTTAGAGAAGAAATAATATCCATGTTCCATTATAGCATATAAAGCACCCTCAGACATGCATTTACATTCTTCAAGGAAAATCAACTGATAGAGTGGCATTAGGAATACCTCACATATGAGCTTGTAAGAGCTATGATACTTGTGAGCCCATAACAATTGGTATGCAGTTTAAATCAGCACTTTTCCCTCCTTGCAACTGCAGTTCAACTTCTTTAATGGGGGTAGGCAGAGTATACAGTCAATTAAAAATGATCCCATGTAGAAATCTGACTTCCGCTGGAGCAATCGTTCCTGTGCTGCAGATATACAAGAAGACAAGCTATTAACTACTATGTCCAACCAGTTGAAAATAATACCTTCCATGGTCACATGATACATCAATGGTATCCAACCAATCTTATAAAATCTTCCATCAACCCTACCGAAAATCCTATTAAGCATCAGTGCTACAAGTTTATATGGAGTACGTAGACTGGCCGTTTCATGTTCACCAGATGCTCTCTGACGGAATGAATTTCCTTCTGTCATCAACTTTGCACATCCGATATAATCAATAGTCAAACTACTTATCCAATCATCGGTTAGGCTAAATTCTGAGACTGGCAAGTTGTAGGCTTGGGCTATGTATGCAGGGGTAAAGGAGGCATAACCCTTATCTTCAACATTATACAAAATAATATCCCTCGCATTTTCCTTATACAAAATCCAACCAATCACCTCGGCGGAGGGAAACAACTCTGGCTGCATGGATATCTTTGTAATCCTTGATCTCAAAATGTTTCCAAACAGAGGTAAATCCTCCAAACCCGTGACAGGGATCTTCTGATCTTGAAGCATATGATATATCTTACCCCACTTGAATCTCGACTCGGTTCCGGTGATTGATTTAGTGTCTTCATAAATTATTTCTGTACTGGGCATTATTTTTTAAGTCTGAATCTTCTTCAACAACTTTAGGTTTCTTCTTGCCTTTCTTGGGCATGGTATCAGATGCATACTGAGGCTGTACAAAAACACACCAAAACATGTCTTAGCATCCCTATGATTATAAACCACATGCAAATGTACATAATAAAATGAAAAACTTGCAAGACATATAAACAACTATCAAATCATATTATTTTCTAGAACAATCTTGACGAGTATCTCATTTACCATATCATCCCCAGCCATCGAAAAACGAATCCGCATGTAAAACATCGCACACCACCAAAATGCAAACCTAAGGTGAGATCAAAACTGGGCGACAAAAGCATAGTCTACATGCGTCTTTGACTGAGGCATCGAGTTCAAACCTAGGTCGTCTGTCATTCTAAAGCACAATACCAGGTATCAACCAAAACAACTTTCAAAACCCACACATGAATTATTCTATGAGACTTACAGCTCACGAGACAACAATCCAGAGACAAAACGCAGTGATGTCATGGCGCCGACCACTAGGGTCAACATCTTCTGACAAGGAAACAAGGTTTAAAAACCAAAGAAACACACGACTTTCACAGCTTAATTCTTCACAAACCCCTATCGCCATAGATAAACATGAACTAGGTGAGGAAGGGACGACAAAAAACTTGGGCCGTCCCAGGTTCATCATTACGCAACCAGGGCTTTGAGCCACCCATGCCTGAACGGTCTGAGCGGTTTGGGACAAGAAATAAGGCTGGTGACATGAAAAACCATGGCTGGGTAACTAGGTCAATAAACAAACAATCGATGGTCGGGTGAGATGACAAACCAAAAAGCGGGGAAGAAAACCCTTTAAATCAACAACCCTAATCCTGAAACCTAGACACGCCATTTATCGAGCCATAACAGGTCAAAATAAATACCATCCTACCAATCAAAAGAGAGGTGTGACACGGATTAGATCCTACCTGGCAGGAAAAGCTCAAAGGTTTTGAAAATGCGATGCCAAAGGCTCCGTAAGCTCTAGATGGAAACTCCCCCAAATCGTAACATACACTCAAAACGGGTTACCTCTATAATCCTTAACAAATCTCAACGCTTGTAATCACACCGTGACAAACCGCAATGAACCCCAATAGCTATATATAGGAAAGAAAAGGGAAAACAATTAATGCACTTGGTGAGGTAAGTATGCTGCATGTGCGAATGAAACGTCATTTGGCGCCCACATCAAAACCTCATCGGCGAAATACCGTGTCGGCAGGGTGAGATGAAATAACTCCGACTGCAGTAGCTCAAAAACCACAACTCTGCCACAACTATCGATTCTATTCATGAAAGATCACCTGCCAATACAGTTGCATAACCTTCCTGATGTTGCGGGAGTGAAGGATCGACAACAAACCATCAATTCTATTGCCTCCTTCGGTAAGAACAATGAACAAAACCTGACACTGTATAGATGGCAAGGAAAGAACGCCCGACCAAAGCCTATCGGCAGACTCGATTGGCAATGAGAAAAATTAAATGACCCAAAAGCATCGGCTCCAAAAGGAAAATATAGTCGCCGCTATCGATCGTCTTTGGCTGAAACAACTCGATGAATAATGTCGGGTACAAAGGCAAGACTCTACTGATAGTATCGGATGGAAAATCGAAAAGCTTTCCGACAAAGGCTGAAAACCCTGCAACATGAAATCACAAAATTGGTTGGAAGGCTATCGAATGAAAGTACAAAAAATATCTGCTGTGTTGGCAACATGACATACTTTTTTTTGACGCATCAGGCCAACAAAATCATAAAATAAACTGGAGTGCGTCGAAAAAAAAAGGCAAAACCTTTCCTCTGTGTCGACGAAAACAAAGAATTTTTTCCGACATATCGGGTCAAAAAGGTTTTCCTACTTGGTGTGAAAAAGTAAAATTTATTAAGCTTATTCAAGCTAAACCAAGTCATCGACAACAATTTTCAAAGGGAAAAAAGGTCTAAGTAAAATAAAAAACTAAGAAATCAAAGGGGGGCCCTAAAACATGAAATTTTTTTGGGGTAGTGGTTGCCGCAACAACATTTGGTGACTTGATGGTGAACACAGATCTCTGGAAAAAATATCTTTTAAAACACAACACTACTTTATGGCATTTCATTAAACCAACTATTTCGTTAGAAAACTATCTTTCAAAATTATTAAAAATCCAGACATTTTCTTGGAATGTAAGATTCAAAACATCTCATTGATTTTAGTCCCTTTGGGTATGGTAACCAGGTTTTCAAAGTCCTGATAACTCTTATGAGGCCAAAATGTGAGATTCATTTACCTCTACATTTGGTTGCTTTCGGCTGAGACACCACAAGATCGTAACAGTGTTTGGACAGATGTATTCGTTTGTTCCTCATTCCAATGCCCTTTTGCATTCTTTTGATGCTTAAGACTTTTGTCTTTTGAGTCTTCCCAGATTGCTTCTTTTGTATTTGAGATTTGATTTAGATTCTTCCATCCATGGTATCCTTTTGTGTGAGTGATAATTTGTTTCGTCTCACGAACAGAGAAGAACCTTTGAGCAATCAAATCATTTATTGACTATGTTTCAGTATATCCTTTTGATATATTTTCTCTTTCGGAGTACGACTCTTTATATTAATTTTTTTGGCTTTTATTTGTGGCATGGGATTATTTTGAATACCATACACATGTCTGTCCTGCTTCCTTTCCGTGGGTCCATTGCTGCAAGCTTCGTAGGGCAGATATTAATGTGAAGTGAGTGGAGCCCCAAAATAGTATTCTAGACCTATCCTACCCCAGTTATTTAACAGGGTTTAAAATAGGACTTCAATGTGTTCTTAAAATAACTTCCCGTCAACAGTCTATCAAATTAAAGAATCTTGTTTTGATATAAATTCGAATGAGCAGTTCTTGGATTAAAAATATTAGCAGTTTGTCCAAATTCCAATGTCCCCCAAGTACTGAAAGCTGAGCTGACTTATTTTGACATAAACTAAAATAAAGCAAAGAAAAACAGAAATAAATCAAATGCAAAGAAAAAAAATCAACAGAAAGAAAGCAAAGATAACTAAAAGAAATCAACAGAAATGTAAAGTTTATTTATGTACAAAAGACCTCTAAGGCATTAGGTAAAGTAAGGTTTGAGAACCAAACTATTGAAAGGCATATTCTCTTCCCACCTCTGTAAATCTTGTAACTTATACGTTGAGGGGCCTAACTTTTCAACAATATGAAATGGGCCAACCTATAGGTGTTGAAACTTAGTATGCTTTCCCTTTTCATCATGCGGGGGATCCCACTTGAGAACCAAATCTCTTACTTCAAAGATTCCCTTCCTAGACTTACATTTATCAAACCACCTTTTTACAATCTTCTGATGGTGTTCGAACCTCTCTTTGGATTTGAGCCTAGAATCCTCAAGTTTCATCAATGTATTAATGCGGGCTTGTAAAACCTCACTACCAGACCCTCGGGATGCTTGGGCTAACTAAGAAGACGACAATAAAATGTTCGGGGGTAAAGTAGCTTATTTTCCAAAAACTAAAGTATAAGGTGACACACCTAAGGAATTCTTGGGTGTGACCCTATATGCCCAAAGTGCGTTTGGAAGAGTTACATGCCAACTTCTTTGATTTTCTATGACAGTTTTCTTCAAAATTCTGATAAGGTTTTGATTAGTGGATTCAGTTAATTTGTTACCTTGTGGATAATAATTAGCAGAATAATGCAATTTCATTCCTTTCTCATTAGCAAACTCAGTAAGCTTAATCGATGAAAAGTAAGACGCATTATAAAAAACTAGGGAAATTGGAACTCCAAACCTGGTCATAATATTCTCCTGTAAGAAGTCTATGACTGCATCTTCATTCACTTTCTGTAACGGAATTGTTTCCACCCATCTTGTGAATTAATCAATGGATTTTAGGATGTATTTGCGTTGCAACGAACAATTGGGATTGATTTCCCCAATGATATAAATTCCCCATTGTTTGAATGGTTCCGAAACAATGACCGGTTGCAATGGCCCAACTGCCTTCGCTTGTCTCCCACCCCTTCTCTGGCATGTGTCACACTTTCGAACATAATCATGAGCATCCTTAAACAAGGTTGGCCAGTGGTATCCAGCTCTTAGAATCTTGCGTGCAGTAGTATCTCCTGAAAAAGTCCTCCAACAGGACCATCATGCAATTCTTTAACAACTTTAGACGCGTGTTCTTGTTCCAGGCATCTCAGAAATACTCCATCATAGTTCTTTCTGAAAAGAACTCCATCAATTATCAAATAAGGTGTTGAATTCAAACGAAGTGCTCTTCTTTGTTTATAATTCCAGTATTCTGGTAAATACCCTTGTTGGAGATAATGTATCATATCTCTGTACCAAGACTCCGGAGCTGTAAAAATAGGACACACATCAATCATATGCAATTCAACTTCATTTCCCCAATCACCGTCTTCATTGTTTTGACTTTCAGCCATTAACTTGCAAAGCCCCTGCCCTTTGACGATAGTGGCTAATTTAAATTCTAAATCATATTCTTGTAAAGCAGTCACCCAATTTCCTCTTCTTTCTCCCAACTTCTTTTGCATGAAAAGGGTTCTAACCGCCAGGTGAGCAACAATTACTTTGGTTCTATTCTTAAGAATGTAAGGCCTGAATTGTTTTACTGCTTTAAAGTCTACATACGCCTGTTTATTAATAGCAGGGTAACTCAATTGAACACCTTGCAACCTAGTGCTCATAAATGATATGGGGTACTCATCTCCCCTTTCTTCCTTAGGTGTAAGCACTGCTACTAGTGAGTTATCAGAAGCAAAAGTGTATAGAATAAAATCCTTCTCAAAATCAGGAATTTTAATTGAAGGTGCATGGGCTATTGCGTCTTTGATATTGTTAAATGCACCTTTTTCTATGTCAGTCCATTTAAACTGTGCACTTTGCTTGACCATCTATTGCAAAGGCTTGACTATTTGTGCACAATCAGGAACAAACCTTCACACAAAATTTATAGTCCCCATGAAATATTGCATGCCTTTCTTATTGTGGGGTAAGGGAATCTATGCTATAGCTTTTATCCTCTTTGGGTCTATGGAGATTCCATTTTTAGAAATGATATGACCCACTAGCTTTCCTTCTAACACTGCAAAAACACATTTCTTATGATTCAAAGAGATACCATGTTTCTGACAGCGGTCAAAAATTTGTTTTATATGAAACATATGCTCTTCTCACTTCTTGGAGAAAACTGTTACATCATCCAAGTAAACTACCACACTGTGACCAATTAAACCTCGGGAAGCTATATATATTTCCCTTTAGAAAGTATCTCCAACATTAATGAGACTGAAGGAAATTCTTCTGTAAGAAAAAGTTCCCCACTTTATACAAAATGTGGTTTTTAGCCTATCTTGTTATGGTACCAAGAGTTGGTTGTAGCCTGAAAACCCATCCAATAAGGAGAACAATTCAGAACTTGAAACCATTTGCAACATTTGCTCCATTGGCGGGACTGGATAATTATCATTGTCTAAAGCACGGTTCAAATTCCTGAAGTCTACGCATAGTTTTAATTTCACCAGATTTGTTTCTTACCGGTACCAAATTCACCACCCACTCTGAGTGCCTAACTCTGAAAATGATTTTCGCATCAAGTAACTTCTTTACTTCATTTTGAATCAGGTGTTCCAGATTGGGGTGCATTTTCCTCAGTGACTGTTGAAATGGTTTCACTCCCGCTTTAATATGAATAACATGCTGGATGATGCATGTATCATATGTCTTCAAATCCTCATATGTCCAAGCAAAAACATTTTTATATTGTTAAATAAACTGATGAATTTTCTTCTCTTTCCCGATGAACAACATTTCCCCAGGTTCACATACTTGGGTTCAACCTCTGTCCCAAGATTAATCATCTCATACTGCATAGTTGAACTGTTTGTTTTGACATTGGTAGGCTTTCTGAACTTGCTATTCAAATCAAACATCCCTTCCAATGTTCTTACCCCTTTAGGTGTGAAGTTCCCACTTTGAATATTGGATTGATGTTCTTCGTCAACAATCACCGAGTCTTTGAAAGTCTCATCATTTGTTAAGAACTCCAAAATTTGCTGATTATCATCGAATACCCTAAAATTGGTGACATTGTCTAGTACAGATGGCCTGGAAATTAATTCAATTGAGCATTTGCTATTAGTAGGCACCAATCTTACAACAGAAGTAGCTAACAAATCAGCTGCTGCATTTTTTAATCTAGGAATTGAATTGATATTAAAAGCATTAAAATTTGTTATAAGTTCCTAGACTTCATTTTGATAGCCTCTTAAATGTGGCGATAGAAAATGGATTGTGTTTCGAACTTGTTTGATAATTATTTCAGAATCACCAAAGATTTTCAGATTTCTAACTTTGAATTCAATGGCCTTTTTCAAGCCCTGGATTAATGCTTCATATTCTGCTGTGTTATTAGTACATTCAAACTCTAATCTACAAGAGAGAAAATGTTTATTCTTTTTCGGATCAATCAGGACACAACCATCTCCCGATCCCTCTTGAGTTTTAGAACTGTCAAAATATAACGACCAAAATTTATCTACTAATTCTACAGAAGTAGTGTTACTCTCTAAATTAGAAACTAAATTAACTATGTTACAATCAATATTGCCAGTCCGTGAAAACTGAAGGAGCTCGAACTGTGTATCTGACTCACTGTGGGCTTCTTCCGCTTGATAGTTTCTAGGTTCAATCTCTATGAAATAGTTACCCAAAACTGAATGTGAGAAATTTACAGGCTCGTTTTTTCCTTCCAATTGCGTCACATTATGCTTCATGTGTGGTTCCCTCATCACTTTGATCTGATTCTAACAGTTCTTATAGGGAAACCACAAGTGTGACCAGTCAATTGCAAAGTACCCATTGAGTTTTGCAGACCAGTCCCTGCTCAAGATCAAACCATATACTTCTGGTATATCCACTACCATGATGTCTATAAACTGGCAGACCCTTTCATCTGCAGATAATCGTATCAACACATTCTTCATTTCTCCTACCACCTTGACTGTTGTTCTATCCAACTGTATGATTTTACATGAAGAAGGTGTGGGTTGACCATTTATCTTTCTACAAACTCAAAGAGGCACGCCATTAGAGGAAGCTCCAGAATCTACCAAAGAATTATGCACATTATGGTTGAAAATAGCAAAGGATAGTAAAAATGGCAAGGTTTGAGACTTAGACTTCCCCCAAATACTAGCTTCATTTATTTCTTTATCTGATTGAATATCATCTTGGGATTTATTGCATTGTGGATCAAAGGCTTCCAGGAGCTTTCTTCTTTGTTGAGGTAAGTTGCACATTTCAAATAAAGAAATATTTTCTTTGGTTTTCTTGATATCCTCTATTATGTCATATCCCATATCACATTCTGTTGAACTTTTCTTGTTACGTTCTGCTCTATTTTCCATAGCATTCATAGGATTAATTACTACTATAAATTTCTCTTTAGAGGTGACCAAACCAGACTTATGAGGTGTTTCGGTATTACTGTTGATCTTCTTCATACTTTCTTGAATCTTCGTAATCTTGGGCAGTAATAAACTTTCATCCATTATTGGTCCTTGTTTGTTGTTATGACATTAACTGCTAAAAGTTGAATTTCTTCCATAGGTTCCTCCTCTTCTAACCCCAACGTAGGTGTACAGTCCCACAATACCATTGTTGTTTCATGTGCTTCTTCCGGTTCACTTGTTTTCTCTTCTTTCACTTCAGGCTCTGTTATTTGAGCATCTAGTATTTGATTCATAACCAGAGTCATTGAATTGATCCATTGTGGACAATTTTTAATTTTTTTAATTTTTAATTTTATTATA
>LPNX010585792.1:169121-356505 GCA_001517045.1 Pseudotsuga menziesii
GATCAATCCTAGGCAAAGGATATTTATTCTTCATAGTAACCTTGTTCAACTGTCTGTAATCAATGCATAACCTGAGTGTACCATCTTTCTTCTTGACAAACAGAACTGGTGCTCCCCAAGGAGACACACTCGGTTGGATATACTTCTTTTCTAACAAATCTTGCAGTTTCATCTTCAATTCTAGCATCTCCGGTATACTCATCCTGTAGGGTGCCTTGGACATTGGTGCTGCTCCCGGCACAAGTTCAATTGTGAAATCAATGTCCCGCTTTGGAGGAAGCCCTGGGATCTCATCAGGAAACACATCCCTAAATTCCTGTAACACCTGATAATCCTCCAACCTCGGAGTTTCATCTCTCGTTTCCTCCAAAATCTGAGATGCATACAACTGGCAGCCCTTCCTACAGAACTTCTTTAACTGCATTGCCGAAACCTGCCGAACTAAAATTACCTTTGGAATACCTTTCACAACTACTAGGTTCCCTTCTTCATTCATGCATTCGAACGTCTTATTATAACAGTCAAGCTTCACCCTGTGAGCTTCTAACCAATCCATTCCAATGAGAACATCATAGGAACCAAGCGGTAGAACATTCAGATCCACACAAGTGACCAATCCATTCATGACCAATGGACATTTCTCTACCACTTCACTAACCTTTCTCTTAGTTCCAGTGGCTAGCTGGACTAACCAAGACTTCCTATGCTTTACTTTCTTAAAAGCACAAATATCCACTACTCTAGGAGTAATGTAACTGTGAGTAGCACCAGGGTCAATCAAAATAGAAACGGATTGCTCAGCAATATTACCTGCAACTTCAACTACAGTTGACTGGTGATCGGCCTGGAGGTCCTCCAGTGCTGCATAAATCCTAGGAACTACCCTTGCTACTTGACCCACTGTTTCTGCTTCTTGAATGTTATAAGCTGGCCTTGCACTCTCATTCTCGAGTGGACAATTTCTGCGCATGTGGGGTCCTCCACATTTCCAACATTGAAGTGGCCCCCTATTCTGTTGTGGATCTTTAGGCTTTTCTCTGGTCACTCCAACTGGTTTACTCGCACCTTGGGATGGCTGCTTCTATTGGTTGCTGAAGCTAGAAGGTTTGAAACCTTTCTTCCTTTGGTCAAACTTCTCGTGCTTCTTGTCCTTCCATGCCTTATGGTAATCCGACTTACCTTTGCTTTGCTCATAACAATACTTAGCCTTCCTTATTGCTTCTTCAAGAGTTCTAGGTTCATAAAACTCGATCCTATCCTTGTAAGACTGAGGTAACCCACTCAGAAAACGCCGGACCTTCACTTTTTCATCTCGGATGTACCGGACATACCTCAACAGCTCCAAAAACTTATTTGCATACTCTTCCATGGTCCGCTGCCTCAATCTTAGCTCATGGAATTCCTTAATCTTGTCATCATAATACCTGTCAGAAAGGTATTTCTGCTTAAAATACTTCTTGAACTGTTTCCACTTAAGTCTCCTTTCACTGATCTTCTTCACTTGCTTGAAATGTTCCCACCAAATGGATGCTCTTCCATTCAGATTGAATATGGCGACTCTTGCCTTCATGTTTCCTGAATAGTCGTGCACTTGAAAGTACTTCTTTATCCCAAGAAGCCAAGCCTCATCTTCTTGTCCAGTATTTACTTCACCATCAAAGGTAGGAGGTTTAGCTTTCTTAAATTCATCATGAGAGCGATCCCTATGGTGTCTCTTTCCTTTTCTTTTATGAGAAGAAGAACTGAAATCCCCACTGGATTCTTCAGAATCAGATGTTCCACTAGAAGTTCTTCTCCTTCTCCTAGTACTGCTCTTACTGCCTTCTGGTCTTGCTGTACCTCTTCCCGAATCTATCTTTCTCTGCAAGTTTGTCAAACTCTGCAACATTGCAGCATTCAACTGATGCTGCTCTTCCTGGGCTTTGATCAAGCTTCTCATAGTGGCTACAACATCTAACGGTGTCTCTTGGAATCTCCTCCCATTAGACTCTATGTCATCATTTATATTACGAACATTTTCTCCCATGGCAGCTTCTGCTCGCTCATAAGAATCCCGAGCATCATACCCATCATGGGTTCTCATCACTGAACCACCACTTGCTTACCAACTGCACTACCTGGAATACTGCTCTTGAGAGTGACTATGATTCTGCAAACGTGTTAATACACAAATGTTAGATGCATAACATATAATTCAGAATCACTTACCTTCTCCTGGAATAATTATAAAAATCACAATTGCCCAAATACAATATTTTCCCAAAACATAGAATTTCCTTCATTAAAGAATGTCTATCTTTGCTGCTACTTTCTCATTTTCAGCCCTGAAATTTACTGGAAAAACCACTGCAAAATCCCTCTGAAAACAGTCGAGAACTGCTGAGAAATCCCATGGAGAAACTCAGAATTCTCCCTTCCTTCTTATCGGTTGTCGGATGTCTTTCCACATAGGAAGTCTTAGCACTTCCGCAATGGCGGACATGCAAACCGTTTCCTCTTACGCTCAGCACACTTTCTCTTGCGGCATCGACTGTCTTTCCATATCGGAAGCCAAATGACTTTGGATTCCGCAACGACGGCACAACAAAGGCCATCTCCTTTCGACGGCCGCTTTCTACTTGGAGGAATTCTTAACTCTTCGGCGTCGGCAGACTTCTTGCATCGGAAGCCAAATGACTTTCCGTAGCGGCGGGCGCGCAAACCATTTCCTCTTCCGATCGACGACGGTTTACATTGGAAGCCAAATGGCTTGGGCTTCCACAACGATGGACATGCAAACCATTTCCTCTTCCTATCGTCGACGATTTACATCGGAAGCCAAATGGCTTGGGCTTCCGCAATGACGGGCTAGAAACCGCTTTTTCTTCCGCAACGGCGGAACGGTTATCACTTCTTCTTCCGACGATTTCATCACTTAGACACTTTTTCAAAATTGGTCTTCCTTCTTTCCGCTGAATATAACACCTGTCAGTAGTCGGACCACTTTCCCGTCGGAAGCTTTGTTGCTTTTACATCTGCAACGGTGGACGCTCGGACCTTTTCTTCTTCCGGCGGACACCTAGACAAATTTCGTGGCTTTCTCCAAATTGTTCCGGTGTCTGCGGTCTTTATCATCGGAAGCCAAATGACTTTGGCTTCCGCAACGGCGGACTTCTTCATGGCGTCGGAGGACTTGCCCATCGGACGTCTTAACGGTTTGGCTTCCGCAGCGGTGGACGGAAACCATTGTTTCTTCCGCAATCGGTGGAAGTTAACTCCGCGAACCCTTCCGCAACGGCGGAAGTCTTTCTCCATGAGAAGCCAAATGCCTTTGTATTCTGCAACGGCGGAACGCCACATGACTATCTTCTTCCCATGGCAGTCCTTAACGCATTCACTTCCGCCACGACGGCTCCCAGAACGCTTTCGCTTCCGATTGGTGAACCAACTCTTGACCGGCATCGGCGGGCTTTTACCTCGGGAGAAAAATGGATTTGGCTTCCACAATGTCGGATGCCTAATCGTTTCTCCATCCGCAACGGCGGACGTCCGTTCCTTTTCTTCTTCCACAGAATCGGCTACCGAATCCCTTCTACAGCCGCAACGGCGGATGGGAAACCACTAGACCTTCCGCTACATCGGAAGTCGGAACCTCTAAACCTTCCGATGACCCGACTGTCAACACTTAGAAAAATTATTGAAATTTTTGCTGTCCTCAAATTTCCTGATGCTGCTACGCAGAAGGCAATTTTGCTTCTGTCATTGCATCTTCTTGGCCCATAGAGGCCCATTGTTGCCAACCTGTGGCTCTGATACCATTTTGTCATGTCCCCATGCCTCCGACCGGCAAAGAGGATGCGATCCGTGACTTAACCCACTCGAAAAAGATCCCCATGAATATGTACGGCATAATTATTGCTGGAACAGAATGCTTGAACAAAAACCTTGAACTAAATTAGGCACCCATGAAGGTTTATCATGCACAGAGGCAATTATTCAACATACACAGCTGTAGTTATGTATCTTGCACAGCAGAAATGACGTGCATTCATTCAAGCATTCAATTAACAGTAACTATAGGTTGTGGAAACAGAATGCTGTAGGGAATGCCTTAAGGTAAAACATGCACAAATGCCATTGTTTAACATACACAGATGCATTCATTTGTCATACACAGCGGAAACAACATACATTTCTACAAGCATGCATTCAACATGTTCATCTCAATCATTAACAGTAAATAAGATAGCAGAAGCAAAATAGGCCAGTTCACCTATCTTATGATGAACTCGATCTGCAACCAGCTGCGTCGCTGCAATGTTCCACCCAACCATAGGCCAGCGTGCTCCTTAATCTCTCAGCAACGCTGCCACCCCCGAGCTAGGCATGATTCTCCAAGGAATAAGGGAACAACAGGCTTACACGTATCCAAGGATACCCAAAACACACAACCAAGCCAACAGAGTTGGGTTTATCAGGCCATTAAGGAGCTGGAGAAGGAAAATTGCTAAGCTGGTGAGCTCATTATAGAGCGAAGAACACCTACACCAGAACTAGCCTGACTTCTAAGACACCCAAACAAACCCAACACAAGGAATCAGTCCCTTCTCTGCTACACAGTCCCTCAGGCCCTCCATTCCCTTCCAGTGCTATTCAGAGGTGATGGAGAAGAAGGCCAACCCTCTAGCTCTGTCTGTGTGGTTTCCAACCACCAGGTTTATCAAGCAAATCTAAGCCAACATCCCTGCTCCTCTCACAGTCCGAAGACCAACCACTGCACTCAGGCAATTATCAGCTGTTACCGCTTAAGACAAGGGAGATAAGTCCTGAGTCATTCTTGGCCCTATCGTGGCCAAAATGACTCTCCCGCGAATTTACAACAGCCCCCAAAATGTAAGGACGACCACAGCAACCACAACCAACAACGTGGGAAACATCAATGACCCCATTTGGACAGTGGAGTCGCCAAGGAACTTACACAGTCCGAGGATGGGATAAGAACCAACTTCACAGCGGGGTAGAGGCAAACATACGTACAGGCCACGAAATGGTAAGGAAAAACATACACACGACGGACCACCCGAATGGCCCTTCACAGGGAAAACTGTGGATGAAAAACACACAATTCCCAGCTCACTATGTGAGCCCCCTAAAATAGAAGAATACCTGTGTGTAAGGATAATGGACCATGCGTGAGGACGGACAACTCTTCCTGGGCGCGTGGGTGAACAACAACCGCTGGGGACGCGAATTGGAAGTGCGTGAACCACAGCAATTTCGTGGGGTGTGAGATCTCTGCGTGAGTGAAAACCAGGTAAGCCTTGTGCGTGTATGTGAGCAGACCATGAGGAAGGAACAGACTGTGGATATCCCCCCCCCCCGTGGAGAGAGTGCGTGAGATTTTATCGCTGGTGGAGTGTGCGTGTGGGCAAGGACTGATAGTCCTGCCACACCCACTCCCAGATCATAACTGCCTCAACTACCAGCCGAAATTCTTAATGGAAGTGGTTGGGGTAAAACAAGGTAAGAAGACACATGGATTTTTACCCCATTTCCAAGGTTTGACAAACAAATTCCCCCACATCCTTATCCTTGTGAAATCATGCCCCATTCGATTTAGTTGCCATGATCGTAGCTGGTCGGGTTCACTTAATTAATTACAGAGGCATATTTACATGATGGCCAACATAATATATGTCGCATGCCCAGATATACAATCGACGACAATTTAAATCCCAAAACATAGCATAACTGATTAATAGTGGGGCCTTGGCCTTTAGCTCCACACCATTATCATTTACAATATATACATCATATACACTGTAATGCAATGGGGGTCAAAACCGGGACATTACACTCCGTCTTACCACTCCTGCCCCACAATCACTCTATGAAAGCAAAGAACAACTAATCTAGTCTAAACTAAATCTAAGTATCCCCAAGGAGCAAATGTTATATCAGAATGAGTAATATACTGTATCATTTTCACATAGAATCCTAGCAGTAGCTGTTAAATTATTCATACATAAATACAACAAAAAGATAACACAAAGATGGCTTTGTTAAGTTAAAACATCCATTACCCATTTATTGCACAAGATTCGAAATAGAAAATGAAACCATTCATTAATTGCAGAAATAATTCAACAAGTTAGAATGATATCACAGTTATGCAGCAAGCCAAAACATAAGTAGTTCACATTCAACAATCCACATAATCCATCTTGAAGCTCATACAGTCCTTCCTCCAACGAAATCTTGGTTGTCTTTATTATAAAAAGAAGCAGTTCTTATTATAAAAAGTTTTAGCATAAGTATGCCAGAAAAATTTCCCTCTCTATTCTATTCTACCCCTACTTATACCTTTACATACGAATTTTCAGTTACCCTTCACCCTTTGGGCTTCCTCAACCTTTCGATTACAAAATTTTGTCCTCTAGTGTGCTCACTAGGAAAATTGAAATAAATACAAAATATTACATAAAATTTCGCGACATGTGAATAAAAAAACAGAGATGAAGTGGGCCCAACCAATCAATCCACGAACTATTTCCATGTAGCAGCATCTGCAGCTATGGTCCTGAGGTCCATTGGTTCCAATATTCTGACTGTGAGCTCATGTACTGACAACTAGGACTTTATCTTTTCTACTCTTGGTGGAGTGACTCAGAGCTGGTCTTCCAACAGACAATTGCTGACTGCAGCTTGTGAAACCAAACCTTTTACTACTTTCTCATTTAGGCCTTTAACCATATGTATGTTAAGCTCATCTTATTGCATCCTGTCATGAAGGTACTTCAAATGCTCCTCCTGACCTGGAAACTCCTGAAGTCTCTTTGTTGCAGAGGTCTGGCATCTGTTATGCGTTGTAAACACCCTTTTGTAAAATTCCATGCATTTATCCAATGTCTTCCCAACCGCGGCTTTCAGTCTTGCAACAACATTGCTGCTGAAATCCATGAGTTCTTACTCGATCTGAAAATTCTTTGTACTCTTTTGAGGTGCATTTTATGGAATTTATGCATTAGTCTCCAACCAGGTCAGTTGACCTTGGATAATTTCTGCAATTTCCTGAGTTCTCGTTCTGAATTCAGTGGATATCACTCAAATCTCTTGTAATCTGGATTTTGCTTGCTTAATCTTGTATACTTCTTATGCAAGTTTTAACTAAAATTGATATATATTCCTTCTGAGCATGAGAGTGTGCTCTCAGAGGGGTGTTATATCCATTTTTCGCTCATTTGCCGCCTTAAACAGAACCTCCAAGGAACTATTTTGTGCCTCCAATTTCGCAACTCGGGCCTTCAAATCCTCTGTTTCTTTATTAGCTGAAGACCTTCGTGTGTCTAACTGTGAAATATTTCCCTCTAAGTATTTATTTTCTCCACTAATTATGGTATTTCACAATACCAAGGCATCTCTTTCTGCCTCCAAGATCTGGTAGGCCTCCTGGAGCCTCTCTAAATATGAAAGGGTGGCATCATACTTCCTCTTTGCCTCTTGACCTTCTCCTTGTTCTTTCTTTATGGTCTCTTTCATTTGTGCCATCTTGTCTTTGTATTGGTTAACTGCTCCTTTCAGTTTTCTAACATTATAAGCATTCGCCTGTGTAGTTGAAACATTGATTGAGTCCATTTGCTCTAGATCTTCATCTACATCTTTTATAATAGTTTTTTCAGTAACTATGGTTACCTCAGGCCGGGTACCCACTTTGAATGTCTTCTTGTATCTCCAAACGATGGTTTTCCGCTTAGTATCAAATAATACTTTGTCTAGCTTAGTAACCGCATGCTACTTAGGCAGAGTGAAGGGGACCAACCCTAATTCAACAATAGGGAGGTGGCCTCATGTTAATATATCTCCTGAAGTAGAAGGAAGACTCTTCGAATTATCTTAAGTAGTATTTTGTTCCTAATCCTCCCTATCCTGATCTTCTTGCTCTTTCCATCCCAGTTCTTTAGCTATCTTTTCTGCTTCTTCCTTTTCTCAGCCATCTGACTCCTTCTCTATTCTCTCTTCTTCTTCCTTCTTTATAGAAACTTCTTCTTCTTCTTTTTCTCTCTGGGCCTCTTCAGCCAACAAATTCTTTTCTCCTTCTACTAACCTTCGTGTTGCTTCTTCCTTTTCTCTCTAGGAAGATTCTTCTTCCCATCTTTTTTGTTCGTAGGTGCTACTACTGCTGCCTTTGCCTCCTGAAACTGTAATTTTCCTCTTGAAACTCATGTTCAGGGTAGTCATATTACAAGCATTTCGATATACTTCCTCATCTTTGTCGAAATGATCATAGTACTCGAAGTTTACTTTGACAAGTGCATGGTGTGAAACCACCTTACCTGAGCATCATTTATGTGAAAACTCTTTTCACCAAAATGGAAATTTTCTAGATCTTTCACAAAATCCGGTGTGCTTTTAACTTTGGAAAATTTATAACTGCCAACATGGAAAGGCATTGGTGGGAAGACTGCCTTCTTCATATCGAAAAGAAAACTCCTGAAACTGTCCAGAAAGAGTTGTCTTACTGCTTCTTTGTGCACAATATAATCAGTTGCATATTTTGGGAGCATTGAAGGGGCTTTAGTTCCTCCATACATTCTCAAATAGGTGCCCTCTTTAGAGAAGAAATAATCTCCATATTCCATTATAGCTTCTAAAGCACCCTCATACATGCATTTACATTCTTCAAGGAAAATCAACTGATAGAGTGGAATTATGAATCCCTCATAGATGAGCTTGTAAGAGCTATGATACTCGTGAGCCCATAACAACTGGCATGCAGTGTAAATAGGTGCTTTTCCCTCCTTCCAACTGTAGGTCATCTTCTCAAATGGGTGTAGTTAGAGTATACAGTCAATTAAAAATGATCCCATGTAGAACTCAAACTTCCGCTGGAGCAATCCTTCCTGTGTTGCAGATATACAGGAAGACAAGCTATTAGCTTCTATGTCTGAACAGTTGAAAATAGTACCTTCCATGGTGACATGATACATTAGTGGTATCCAACCAATCTTATAAAATCTTCCATCAACCCTGCCGAAAATTCTGTTAAGCATCAGTGCTAGAAGTCTATATGGAGTACATAGACTGGCGGTTTCATGTTCACCAGATGCTAGGCTGATGGAATGACTTTATTTTTGTCATCAATTTCGCGCATCTGATATAATCAATAGTAAAACTATTTATCCAATCGTCGATTAGGATAACTTTTGAGACTGGCAAGTTGTAGGATTAGGCTATGTATGCGGGGGTAAAGTAGGCATAACCCTTATCTTCAACATTGTACAAAATCAAATCCCTCGCATATGCCTTAGACAAAATCCAACCGATCACCTTGGAGCAGGGAAACAACTCCGGCCGCATGGATACCTTTGTAATTCCCGATCTCAAAATGTTTCCAAACAGAGGTAAATCCTCCAAACTTGCGTCAAGGATCTTCTGATCTTGAAGCATATGCTATATCATCCCTCACTTGAATTCCGTGATAGGCTTCAGTGACTGATTTAGTGTCTTCATAAATTATTTCTGTCCTGGGCATGATTTATAAGTATGAATATTCTTCAACAAATTTAGCTTTATTCTTTCCTTTCTTGGGCAAGGTATCAGATGCAAACTGAGGATGTATAGAAACACACCAAAACATGTCTTAGCATCCCTATGATTATAAATCACATGCTCATGTACATAAGAAAATGAAAAACTTGCAAGACATATAAATAGTTATCAAATCATTCTTTTCTAGAACAATCTTGACCAGCATCTCTTTTACCATATTGTCCCTAGCCATGGGAAAACAACTCTGCATGTATTACCTCACACACCACCAAAATCCAAACCTAAGGTGATATCAAAACCGGGCGACAAAAGCCCAGTCCTCATATGGCTCTGACAGAGGCATCGAGTTCAAACCTAGGTCGTATGTCGTTCTAAAGCACAATACCAGGTATCAACCAAAACAACTTTCAAAACCCACGCATGACTTCTTCTATAAGACTTACGAACCGCGAGACAACAATCTAGAGACAAAACGAGGTGATGTCATGGCATCGTCCACCAGGGCCAACATCTTCTGACGAGGAAATGAGGTTTAAAAACCAAAGGAACACACATATTTCATGGCTTACAACTTCAGAAATCCCTATCGCCGCAGATAAACACGAACCAAGTAAGGAAGGCCCGACAAAAAACTTGGGCTGTCCCAGGCTCATCATTACACAACCAAGGCTTTGAGCCACCCATGCCTGAACGGTCTGAGTGGTATGGGACAATCAATAAGGTTGGTAACAGGAAAACCATGAATGATTGTGCAGCTAGGTCAATAAACAAAAAAATGGATGGCCAGGTTAGATAACAAACCAAAAGGCGGGGAGGAAAACCCTTTAAATCAACAACCCTAATCCTGAAACCTAGACGTGCCATTTATCGAGCCATAACAGGTCAAAATAAATACCATCCTACCAATCAAAAGAGAGATGTGACACATATTAGATCCTACCTAGCAGGAAAATCTCGAAGGCTATTGAAAACGCAGCGCCAAAGGCTCCGTATGCTCCAGATGGCAACTCCCCCAAATCATAATGTACGCTCAAAACAGGTTACCTCCACAATCCTTAACAAATCTCGACGCTCGTAATCACATCGTGACAAACCGCAATGAGCCCCAATGGCTATATATAGGAAATAAATGGGAAAACACTTAATGCGGTTGATGAGGTAAGTACGCCGCACGCACAAACGAAACGCCACCTAGCGCCCACATTAAAACCTCATCGATGAAAATCCGTGTCGGCAGGGTGAGATGAAATACCTCTGACCACAATGGTTCAAAAACCACAACTCTGCCACAACTATCGGTTCTCTTCCTGAAATATCACACGCAAATATAGTCGCATAACCTTCCCAACGTTGCGGTAGTGAAGGATTGTCAACAAACCATTAATTCTACCTCCTCCTTCGGCAAGAACAATGAACAAAACCAGACACTGTCGGAGATGGCAAGGCAAGAACGCCCGACCAAAACCTATCGATAGACTCGATCGACAATGAGAAAAACTAAATGACCCAAAAGCATCGGCTCCGAAAGGAAAAGATAGCCACCGCTATCGACCGTCTTTGGCTTAAACAACTCGGTGAATAATGTCAGCTACAAGGGTAGGACTCTGCCGATAGTATTGACTGGAAACTCGAAAAGATTTCCGACAAAGACTGAAAACCTCACAACATAAAATCACAAATTGGTTGGAATGCTATCGAATGAAAGTCCAAAAGTTATCTGCTATGTCGGCAGCATGACAAACTTTTTTCAGACGCATCGAGCCAACAAAATCATAAAATAAACTGGAATGCGTCGAAAAAAAGGCAAAACCTTTCCGCTGTGTCGGCGGAAACATATAATTTTTTTCGACATATCAGGTCAAAAAAGTTTTCCTACTTGGTGTGAAAAAGTAAAATGTCTTAAGCTTATTCAAGATAAAACCAAGTCATGGACAACAATTTTCAAAGGGCAAAAAGTTCTAAGTAAAATATAAAAATAAGAAATAAAAGGGGGGCCCTAAAACATGAAATTTTCTTGGGGTAGTGGTTGCAGCAACAACAATACCAGAACATTATTAAGATCACGCACTACTCCCAATATATCAACAAAGAGGTTTCATTCTAGATAAGTATCAATATAAAGTTGTACATCACCATAGGCCACTTACCCATCACATGCATATGAGTATTATACTGTTCATTAATGCAAACACTCTAACATGCATAATACATTTCCTCAATTTAGGAATATAAATGTGTACACACCTAGACAATATCATCTAAACATTTTCAAATAAAACAAAAATACTTATCTTGTATGTTTTTTATAGGGTTTCCCCCCTCTGGATCTTGCTTCCTTCAAGTTGCCTCCCTCTGAATTGAATAATAGTTCTCCTGGATTTGACCAAGTTATCCTTATGCTTTGCTTTGTCTTCATCTTACCCTGGATATGCAACTTTTCCTTTGACATAGTCTTCCAAGTTATGCTCTTATAGTATGAGAAGAACTCAAAATATTGCTTCAATTGGATGCTTGCTTCAATGCTTTTATGAAATACTGATTCAGGTGGACCTGGGTTTGATAGAGAAATCCCAATTTTTCAAATTTGGTGTCTTTCAGGTATGATTGGATAGAAATATGAAAGTCCTCAATGGACAAAACTGCAAAGTATTTGATGCCCTAGTTTCTTCAATTTTCTTTTGCTGAGTTGTTCGGTCTTAATTCTGTTGTATCTCTGAAATTTCTAATTCTCAAGGTCTAAGAAATTGTCCTGAAAGAGTCTGATATGTCTTCTATCCAAACCCATAGGTTAGAGCAATACTGGATTCTCCAAGTGGAACTTATACTAAGTTTCCCAAGGTGACCTATTTGTGGACTAGTTCAATTTAGCTAACTTTTAGGGACTTGCACATGTCATTGTTTCAACTTCTGCTTCTGAAACTCGAACCAGAGAAACTAAAGTCCATTCCCTTTCTGGAACATCATACAAAATTCACTTTGGATATTCCTATCCCAATATATGGCATTTCTCCCTAGGTAATCTATTTAAAATTGAATTCTAAAAGAGTCTGGAACCCTTATTTGGAGAGATCATATATCCTAAAGTACAACGAATACGAGGTTGAAACTCATATACAAGGTATATCAACATCTAATCTTCATATCCAAGTTTTAGCTCTTGATTCTTCGCCACAGTCTATTTATAGCGAAATTTTTTGAATGACTAGATTTTGCTTTCTAGGGTTTCAAGCATGAAGCCCTAATCTCCAATAACTGCAGTTGTAGCAGTGTCACAAATGCACAAAGACTTATTTCAGGGTAGCTATGATACCATGCTAATATTTTAATGGTTATACAATATATTCAAACATTTAACATCATAGTATCATAAACACATGCAATAGGATCACTAAAAGAAAAACGAGCTCAACAAGACACAATAACACAAATATTTATCCCGATAAATCCTGTTGGGGGAGAAAACCCAACAAATCTTTCGCAATATAGAGTTTGGCCAAGTACAGTGAAAAACCCTAAGAAAAATACCAACAACTTCTTCTCTCCAGCGAACCTCCTCGCTCTATCTTTTGCACACTAGTTGTGCGTGAGATATGTCTAAACGAGGGAGGTGCCTCACTTATGTATACTCATCAAGTGAGTGGATTAATTACCTAACTATGTCGGCCTAGTACTTTAATTAGGGAGGACATACCTAGGAAGACTCAAAATAACATTTATAAACTACTTTTGTGGGTACTATTGACCCGACTTACAATAGAGATTTTTCCTCACGACTTTTACATGTCCAAGTACATCAATGACATCTTTGAATAGAGGAATAATAAAGGTACAATAAAAATACAATATAATATCTTCCGAAGTTGTGGTGACAACCTTTTAGAGGCCCCCTCCCTCCCGAAGAGATTTTTTTTGGAAAAATGCCTTGTAAATATTTGTAATTTCGTAGTTAATATGGACCATTCATGATTAGGTAACACATATGATTATAGAAGTTATGTTGGTTCTTTCATTGCCTAGAAGGAAATCTGTTTTTTATGAGGAAATTGGATGAATCCATGAATATGGGTGTCTATTTTGGGGGGTCTTGTGAGAAAATAAATCTGATTTTCCATGTTTTTCAACTTTGGGCAAACACAAGTTATATCTGTGTTAAAAATTTCACTTTCTACGAAAAATGAAACTTTTAGAGAATTTCGTTAGCTTTCTATTCGTTATTTTTTCAATTTTTTTATATATTGAGATTTAGTATTTCAATTTGGAAAATGTTTGACAGTATGTTCTTATAAAATGAAAGGACTAATAAATAGTCACGTTGTTTGAGTGGCCTGAAATCATTGTTAAAATTGTTTTTTTTTTAAAACAAAATATGCTACGACATTCTAGAATGTACTAGGGGATGGATATAATTTCATAACCAATGGATCTATATATTGATTAATATAATTTTTTGAATTGGAGCAATGCAGAAAGCTTCTCGAATTTCATTATGTTTAATATGAGAGGACATTTCTCTCAATTTACTCTAAAACTAAAAAAATCTTAGAGTACCCTTTTGAAGTAGACACACCAATGAAGGGTACCATATTTTTTTAGATTTTGTTTATTGTATATTTTTTAATATATAGATTTTTATTTTCACCGCATTTTGAAAGTAATGAAACAAAAATGGATACATGTTAAGAAATAAAATAATTAAAATTATTAGATCTCACCTAAACTCAACAAAATCTATATCTACAGAAAGTATATTCAATAATGAAAATAATCGTATCAATTCTGACAGTCGCTTTGCAGTGTGGCATATTATTTTTGTCTTCCAAAAATGGAGAAGTATGAAAGTGTTGAGGTTTTCAAATATTGGAAGGTACTCGACCGATTAATTATTTGGTTGAATAAATATTTTCCGTTATCAAACCGCTAACTATAACAATGGTTGTTCGACCGAGAAATAAATAAAAAAAATCCATGAACCAAAAAATACGGGGTGCGTTTTTAAAAATTACATTTTTTGAAATAATATAAATAAAGCATAGACAAATTATAATTTCCCATCTATTTTTCTCATAGAGGTATTTAGACAAGATTTCTTAAGGGGTTTTTTCAATGGAGATTTATTTTCTAAAGTGTTTTCTTCAAACGAGAATTCTTTCCAAGGGTTTTTATTTTTTCAAAGGGATTTATTTCCAAGGAATTTTTCTTCAAAGGAGATTTCTTTCGAAGGAGATTTCTTTCCAAGGAGTTTTTCTTCAAAGGAGATTTATTTCCAATGAGTTTTTTTCTAAAGAGTTTTCTTTTAAGGGTCTTATTCAAGGAGATTTTTTTTAAAGAAACTTTGTGAAGGTATGGAGATTTTTTTCTTAATTTTTTTTTTTAAATATGTCTTTGTAAGAGATTTCGTTAAGGAAATGTTTTTAGAAGGAACTTCTTTAAGGATTTTTTTTACTTATTTAAGAATATTTTTTCTTTAAATGCTCAAAGACAGCTTCTCTGAGTGTTCTCTCAAAGACTTTAAAAGACTTTTTTAAGGTGAATTTTTTCTAATTCTTTTTTTAAGGTATGAAATTCAAAGACAAATTTTCTTGATTTTTTTTCTAGTGCTCTAAGACTGAATAAGATTTTTTTTGAGATGATATTTCTATCCTATGTATTATTTTTTTGTGAATAGTTGAAATGCATTTTCTCTTTGGGTGATCTGTTAAATGTTGAAAAACTCTATAACACTTATTATGAGATTTTTTTTTTGAATGACTTCTTTTTTAGGTGAACGACTCAATGACAACTTCTCTTAAAGTGTTTACTCAAAGGTTGAAAGAATCTAAGGAACTTCTTGAAAGGTGATTTTTTTCTCAATTTTTCTTTCAAAGCCAAATTCTCTTCAAAACAATTTCCTCTAGATTGTTCTCTTAAAGCTCAAAGACTCTAATAGGCCTTTTAAGCTGTTTTTTGTCAAAAACAGTTTTTAGGTGAAGATCTCGAAGATATTATGTTAAGGTGTTTTGTTGAAGACTCAAAGACTCTTAAGCATTTTTTTCTAATTTTTTTTTAGGTAAAACTGTTCAAGAAAATTTATCTTCATATGTTTTATAAATGATTGAAAGACTAAAAAAAATTGGTTGTTTTTTAATCTTATTTTTATTTTATTTTTTACTATAAAGTGTTGATTCTTTAATTTAACCTCTACATATTAAACAATCATGGGAAATAAAAAAATCGCCTAAGCAAAAGTGCTCGTACATGAGATGATGAGGCTCATAGGGAAAATGAAAGACACATATATCATGCCAAAAAAGAAAGAGTTGCACAGACAGAAGAGACAATTGTTGAAGATGTAAATATAGATTTACATCATAATGTTGATGAAATGGATATTGAAAATCAAGTACAATAAGAACAACTTGAAGCTGAAGAGACCATTGTTGAAGATGCAAATAGGGATTTACATGCTATTGTTGATGAAGTCAATATTTAACATCAAGTTCAAGAACAAGAAAATGTGCTTGGTATGTATGTATCATATATTTTCCAAAACCATTTTTTAATGAATTGTAATTTTTGATATATGTTAACTTAAATAACTTAAATGAAATGTATAGGCGATTTCACCATTGATAATGAAATGTTGGAAAACATTGATTTTGACAAATATGGGGAAATAATAGCCATACACATTGCACGATATTGTACTATGCAATTTTATGATGATATTCTCCAACAATATTTAATAGTAGGGCAAGCACAAATTTTGAGATGTTTATTAGTGTCCAAGAAGTTAAAAGATGCTACGTCATTATTGGATATCCACAAGGAGACAAAAGAGTATAAGGTGAAACATAATGTGGTAGAAAATATAAGCAATGCAATATTTTTTTTTGGAAAATCCAGTAAGAAAGATGCCAAAGCTGCACGTAGAGCAATTCAAACAACAATTATTTCAGCTAGTACTAGACAAAAATGTTTGATAACACAACTGACAAAAACAATAGGAAAATCAAGAAAGACATTGTACAAACACATCAAATTCAAATTGCAAATAGATGATAATGATGAACTTGCTTGATGGGAAATTATTTATAGACAACCTTAAAGAGATAGAATGAGAGAAGGAGGTAAAGGTAATGTACATAAATATTGGCTGGCACATGCTCGAGTTTTGTCACGTCCCTCCCATCCGAGAGGACGTGACTACGACACTGCTACTCTCATTTAAGCGGGGATCTAAACCCCGTGAACATAAACAATAAAAATGCATTGAACTAGAATGCATAAACAAATGCAATATACAATCTACAACGGAAGCAAATACATTTCATTCAACACATTAATCATGTTCATCATAATTCATTAAAACAAATAGAGTTGCAGAGGTGAATACACAAGGGATACTTATTTTTAGAAGAAGCTTGTCCCGCAACCAGCTATGTCGCTGCAACATTCCACCCAACCATAGGCTAGTGTGCTCATCAACCTCTCAACATCACCGCCACCCCCGAGCTGGGGATGATTCCCACAAGGAATAAGGAAACAATAGGCTCACACATAGCCAAATACACATCATAACTCATCCAAGCCAAACATAATTGGGTTTATCAGGCTGCTAGGGAGGTGGAAAGGTTGAATTGCTAAGCTAGTGAGCTCAACCATAGAGCTATGGATTCCTACACAAGATCTGTCTTGGATTTCCAAACACCTACACACCCAACACAAGGAAACATCCCCTTCTCTGCTACACAGTCCCTCAGGCTATGCCTTCCCTTTCAGAGCTCTTCAGGGTGTGCAAGAAAGAATAATCAACAATTCTTGATCTCTTTGTGTGGTTCCTTTCTACACTAGGTTTATCAAGCTAATTCTTCCCTCTTCCACTCCAAACCAGTTCAGACCAAAACACAGGATGCATACAAGGAAAAATACAAGTTCTGGGCATGGAAAAAAATGTCTTGGAAACCAAATTCAATAATGGTGAATGGGGAAAAATGACCCAGGATGAGAAATTCATTTAATAAATGTTCTGTGAGATTCACGTGGGAAAAAAATACCCCTTCAATCCCCCAATTCGTGGATCTATTCTGCCATTGACTGTGCAACACCAAAAAATGAAATTCCCCAACCGTGTGAAGGAGGAAACAACAAAAAATCACCCAAGATAGATCCCAGCCACTGAACATTAACACAACAACTTCCCAGCCATGGGGAAAACAAAGGAAACTGCTGCCAATGTGAGGAAAAACGCCTAAGGGCTCCCCAAAACGCATAAGGAAGAGAGGCCGTGTATGCAGAATGGGTGAGTAATGAATTATTGGGTTCTTACTTTCCCATTAATCCAAAACATGTTTTTCCAAAATGGGTGCTTTGCCCAATTCAAATTTGACTCCCATACTCTTCCCATCCCCATGCATTAACTAACTCAACCACTTTTGGAAGAAATAAATGATTGGCACAAGAAGAAAAAATGGGTAGTTGACATCTTGATGGGTTTTCCCTTTGACATTGAGCTTTTCCCCATTGGCTCAAAGGTTTGAATACTCCCCCCCTTATCCTTAGGAAATCATGCCCCCATCTCTTTAATGTTGCATTGGCATAGTTGGTTGTGGGTATTTTAATTAAATTACATATTTACATGATGTCCAAAATATACTGTGCCATCGGCTAGCATGCTTACCATCATCATCGATTTTAATTACCAAAACATAAAACACTGAATCGACGGTGGGGCCTTTGCTTTTATCTCCACACCATGATTAGATACAATATTTACACCATATATAATTTAATGCAAATGGGGACAAAACCGGGGTGTTACAAGTTTCACCAAATTTAAGGGATTCCATACGACGAAGAGTGAGACGAAATGAATACGAAATACATGCAAAACATATAATGGAAATGACACAAGTACAATTGTACACTAAATTCAAGGAGGATCATCACAAAATTAGCGTGTCAATCCCTACATTTGTGCAACATAAACCATGGTATGTTAGACCTATTATTGTTTGTGACACATGTTGTTGTCGTTATCACGTGGAATTTTAATTATATTACGACACTTTTATTTAATTTGGTAAAATGTTTTGGCCAAATTCACCACCTTCACCCATAATATGTGAATTCATATCTCAAACTCTATGTGAGAGAGATCACAATGAATTGTTTTATAATAAGAAATGTGTCAATGGAAAACATTGTTATTATTGTGGAATTATAGCTTTATTCCATAATAAATATCCTATTGATAATGATCAATCACTATCAAATGTAACCGTTGATTGGAGAAGATATGAATACATTAATTATGCTACAAGTTCTAGTGATGTGCTTTCCAAACGAATTGATTTGCGAGAAGATAAAATATGTGTGACAGATTTTTTGAAAAAGCTTGAAAATGAAATTTATAAATACACCAAGCATTCACATAGAGCACGATGTAAAGACCTTCAATTCAAACAGTCTCATGAAAATTTTCCACTCGGAACAATTTAGTCCATGGTTGATTTTGCAGAAAACTAAACATTTGTTGCACAAAAGGAGATACAAACTTAATACTATCATTTTGACCAAGTTTCAATATTTTTCCATGTTCTATATAGACATTCTCAACATAATGTTGATGGCATTGAAATCACACGCGACAATCGAGATGTGATTAAAGAATATCATTTTGATATCAATGATGATCATACATATGATACACATTTTGTACAACATTGCATTGAAAATATTTTATATGAATCATTAAAAACATGTGAAGTTAAATTCAATGAACATTGGATATGGTCGGATGGATGTGTGGGACAATTTAAATCTTAACAATAATTTTTTTGGTTATGTTGGCTTCATAAAGCATCAAACATTACACATACTTGGAATTTCTTTGAAACTAGACATGGAAAAGGCGAACATGATGGTGCATGAGCATGTGTAAAAAGAGCCCTTAGAAGATGGAAAATGAACTATTCTTTCATGCGATTTGATTCAACTGCAAAAGTTTTCCAATGGTTTCAGTTCCATCTAATCCATGACTATAATAAACATTCAAAAGATGTCCGCAGGTATGTACGCAATTCTTTTATTTCTATTAATTGTCAATTAAAAAAATACATTATTTGCAAGTCTAACATTAATCTATATGTATACTAACATTAAAGTTGCCCTTCTGGCTTATTGGAATTCAATATATAGATAGATCAATCCCATACGAGGTAGGCACCATACATGGGAGTAGAGATTTACAATATATTCAAACAAAATCCTTCCAAAACATGTTTGCATTTGACAGTAGAAAGCAATCATGCTTTTGCCATATTTGCATTGAAAACGTTGAATCTACGGAAGTCTATGAAAAGTAACGGATAACTATGTGAAGAATTGGAGACACACATAAATTAATCCAAAAAGAAAAATGCCACTTGCAATATTGGAAGAATTATAATCAGAATAAATAGCAATATCATCTGATGGTGATAGAATTTCAGATCTTGTTAGAGAAGGTAATGTATTATTTACTAAATCTATGTCAATATCCAGTGATGGATTTCCCAGATAGATTTGACCAATGATTTACTTGATATTATGGTGGCTATTCCCCCAGATGCTCCTTTGGAGCTTATGTCTTTTCCTATGCTGTTTTTCAAGAATTGACATGAAAGTGCGTTAGCCTCCACGTTTGGAATTTTTGTCTCTTGGAACAGAAGTATGTCTGGACTCTCATATTTCATTATCTCTTTTATTGCTTCTACTTTACTTAGGCCTCCCAGACCCCTGCAGTTCTAAGAGACGCTTTTCAACATTTCTTTAATGATTGAGATCCTGCTCATGAGCTGTCATCTGTTGTTGCTCCTCCTATATTTTTAGTGTTCTGGAGGAGCTTTGTTTCTTCAAGACTTCTCTGCCTCTCTAGCTCTATCTCTCTTTTTGCTTCTTGCTCTCTTAGGTATCTTTGCGACTTCCTTCCTCTTGTGATTGGTTGCGAAGCCACTTCGTGTGTTTCCTAAGATCCTTGTGAGGGAAATCGCTCTGGAGAGAATCCTTGCAGTGTGACTCTACTATTTTTAACCATCTCTACCCAGGTTCCCCCTGGTGTTGTAGACCCTTCCAGATCCTTTTCGCTTCTTTCATTTCTAGGAGACATAGGAGGGATACTCGTGGTTGCATGAGATTCTTCTTCTTCTATTTTAACTGTTATTGTTTCCAAAGGAAGAATTTCACGTTCTTCCATAATCAATGCCTCGAATTGATTATTGGTTGAGGCTTTTTCAGCTTCTTTGGGATTCTCCTTGCTTGTATTTTGCTGCACCTCATTTACTATTGGGGGAGTTTTTCTTCCCCTTTTTGATTACTACCAGGATTCCTCCTGATTTTTTTCCGAGATTTCTTGAACCACCTTTGGACAATTTTTGACAAAGTGTCTGTACTCATGGCACTTCTTGCACTTGAATGGTAGCTGCTCGTAATATACCTTTTTCATGTGTTTCCATCCATCCATGTGTAAGTTTACAACCTGTGGAAGTCCTTTCTCCATATCTACTTCAACGCAGATCCTTGCATAAGAAAACAAAGAGCTTTTTGGTTCCGCTTTGTCAATGTAATTACCGAGAGATTTCCCTATAGCTTGTAGCTTTTCATCATTCCAATAATGCAGAGGCAGATGTGGGAGATGAACCCAAACCAGGATCGTCGATGGCACATCCTTTTCTGGATCGAATGAAAGGCTCCATCAGTTTAGATATAAACCACGAGGACCCATGAAGTAGGGATCGCTCCCAAAGATAAGATATCTATCAACTTTTCTTTTAGATAAGAAGGAGGAGAATCCCTTTCTGGAGAAGCAGTGTTGCAACCCCCCATATATCAAGGGAATCTAGTTCTTATTTATCCAGACCTCCACAGTCTTTGGTGAAGGCCATATCCCCGTGAACTGGCCTATCAAACCCTTCTCACTCAAAGCTAGGGATTTTAGTCTTGAAGTTGTCGACGTGATCTGGATCCTGGGAGCGGATGCCCTCTTCACGAAGTTCACATCACTGGTTTCCAAGAGGGATAGAGGTGGGGGAGAAGTAGTAGCCACCAAATTCTTGAAAGCTTCATATGAGAGTCTTCGACGCTTCTCCGGGCTCAGATTTGAGGGGGGATCCATTACAATGGCTTCCTTGGAAGATCCCAAAGTCGACTCAACTGACCATGCTACATATCTAATCAAGATGCCAAATTTAGGTTGCATGTGGCAGCAGAGCAATGCTCACTCACGCAGGCAGAAGCTTCTGAGCCTTGCATGCACGATCAAAACATGCATGATCTGTATCTGGCTTGCGATCTGGATCAGGTACAACACGTTGGTGGGAAATGATGGTTTAGAGCTCACGATGGGCTACGATGGCAAACCAGGTGATAAATTTAAAATGTGGGGGTTCATATCCGGGTTCCATGCTCCTACAATGCAATGCACCCTAAACATGCCCATTCATCGAACCACACTCCCATTCAAGTGAGAAATTCCTTCGAGAGAATCGAACACGGGTCACACTGTCATTACAAGAGCGACTTACCATTCGGCTACCTACTCCACCTTCGATGTATTGGTTGGATAGATGCCTCGAAGGATGCGTGGCGGTAATTCAAAATATGTTAAAATATATACATTATTTAATATTCTTGGAATGATTTTTCTAGCTTCAAAATTGAATTTACATCAAAATGGTCTTTAAAGTTTGATTTTGTACATTTGTACAAGATTGAAATTAAAAATAATTGGAATAACTCATCCAAAAAACATGTGACATAAAAAAAATGTCCTTTCTTACTTCTTGTTAAATGTTTGATAGATTTTTTTTATGTTGTTAACATATTTTGTCAACATTTGTACACATGAAGAAAATGTATCTTTATTTGAAATTGTATATATTGTTGATAGAACAATATAAATAGTTGAAATAATGCATGTTAGAGTGACAATTTTCCAATTCGTCAATTTTATTTTTGGGAATATTTAACTTTTGAATGAAGAATAATTGAATGTTTATTTCAAATATATATTGTTGAAAAAACTCATGCATAAGTGTGACAAAGTCTTGTCTTTGCTTGTACTCGTTTTTAAATGTTTTGATCTATGATACATGCTCATAGCTAATTTAAATGGTGATTTTATGACATGGATATTTTTATTGTGTTCAATTTTTGGGTCAACATTTAACATTTTGTATTAAAATAATTTGCACGTTTATTTCAAATGTATATTGTTGAAAAAACCCATACAAAAGTGTATATTGTCCAATTTATCAACATTGAACTTATGGAAAGAATTTGTACATTTATTTCAAATTTATATTCGATTGTGTACATGCACGTATTAAATTCCTTGAAATTGAACAATGATTTGAACACAAATAACTGGAATCATGGCAAATGGAGATAAGAATCCTTTGATTTTTAATAACAAACAAGGATTCTAGGATTGTGAAGCTTATGTTAGATTAGAGCAATGATTTAATAACAAATAGATGAATATTCATAATTTGTTGTTTTTAATCATTTGATCTAGTTTATCCTAAGCTTCACAATCTTGGAATCCTTGCTTATGATTAAAAAACAAAAAATCATTATATCCCCATTTGCCATGGTTTCAGCTGCATATATAGTTTAAACATTAAACATGCACTATACATTGAGTTCAAAATGGTAAGTTCAAGGATTACATGACATTCCAATCCTAACAAAATTGAACTATACTATTAATCTAGACGTTTCAAGATTGAACATTACTATTAAACATTACTATGACATTTCTGTAATGTCCCCATTTTAAATAATTGCATAGTAGGACAATTCCATCAATCCTACTAGTTCCCTAGGTTGGGTGGAAACATTGGGAAGTTAATAAGGGAGCTAATAACTGGTGTTTATACATTAGAAGGAATAAATATTTATTTAATGGATTTAATTAAATGAATGCAAGTGACGAAATGAAATGGCTATGGAGAATGGAGACACATGGAGACTATGGGGCCGACTCAAGCTAGAATTCCTATGTTAAATGGCATCCTCCTCTTGCAATCTCTAATCTATGGGAAGCCTAATGTTTTTGGATGGATTATAAGGTTAATATACTTGTTCATATAATTCATAGGTTGAATTTGGGATGAACTGTAACTTACATGGGGAGAGGAAGAGCCAAATGGGAGTTTCATGGACACTTGGCTAGATTCCCCTTGCATTTATGACATCTATGACACCAATGATGGAGATTCTATGACAATTATGACACAAGTAAGATCTGAAGGCTCACATTTGACATATATGACATGTCAGGTCAAAATATACCATCCAAGAGAGCTCTCATGTGATTTTGGGAAGCTCAATGGGCTCCTACTCAAATTTGGGGAAGGTGGAAGGCTAGGAAAGAGGGGACACATGTCAATTCACGAGCACACACCCTAATTCGACTTGGATTGAGTTTGTGGATGGATTGGGAACCTTAGAAGGCTAAGTAAGTTTATAAAATACAAGAAGAAACCAAGAGAAGATATTTTTTATCATTTGATGAATTTGGGTTTGTGAAGAGAGAGCTAAGGGATGACTAGTTCCTTGCCTTAGCCAATTTCGAGGGTGAAAGATTCCCATCCTAATTGGTGATTTGGAGAGGCCACTCAGGTCTTTCAAGGAGCTTAAATGGAGTCATAAGTTACAGGTTCAAGCTACAGGAAGCTCATGTACATCTCAATACCAACTTGTTCTTCCATTCATCTCAAGTTTTCTCACCATCTTTCAGCTCTATGGAGTGAGGCACACTTGGTGAGCTATTCATCTCTTTGAGGGAGCTTCTATTGCTCTAGTATTTTGTATTTTGATGTACATTCTCTGTATTTCAAGTTCAAAAATATCTCAGGTTGATATACCAAGATATCTCATGTATTATTGTCCAATATTGAAGAAACAATGCCATTTCCCCAATACCTTGTTGTAAACTCTTGCAATCTTGATGGAATCGAATATATGTGTGCACCATTGATGATTTATGAGTGAATTAGATGTCATTAATGTATAATATGGGTTTCATGTTTATTAACTAAGAATTTTTGGCCATTGGGTCGAATTTCATATCATTTGGAGCAAACTACATCTCGTTTCCCCAAGGGTCCAAAACTAGTTTTTTTTATATCTGATTGAAGGAAGTGATAACAGCCATGGGAGGTAGATTGGTTATGTATATGAGTCTCTGATAATGTATTCTAAATATCCCCTTATTCAATTTGAGAATTCGATTGGGTTGCAACACACTTGGGAAGCCATTTCTATCATTCACCCCGGGGGGGATTTAAGCCCCAAAATTGCTAGTTTGAAGAATCTATCTTATTCAGAATTTGATATAGATTTGTAGAAGTAATTGGAAGGCCATAATACATCCTTGAAAATTATAATTAAGTTATTATATCACTCATACACCTTTTGGTACAGTTCGAGAGCATTTGGAGCTATTTGGAGTCCTCTACGATTGGGGGCTGGAACCTCAAAACTACTAGTAAATTCATGGAGTTCTCTTGGATACCTATTCGACCCAAAAAACACATATCATGCTTCAAATATACTTTCATTAATGTCTGATAACAGAGCCAAGTATCATACCCACCATTAGTGAAGTTTGTATAGTGTTGTGAAGAGATTTGTTCCAGGACCCAGGGGGATTTCCACCTCCCAAATTGACTAGTATTGTCCCGAAACTTCTTCCATTGAAAATTGCAGACCATGGTTGGGTATATCAGTTGATTATATGTCTGATAGATGTGCTAATATGTCCCATCACCCCTCAAAACCTTCCTCACCAATTTTGAAAGCAATTGGAGGAATTTTGGAATCAATTGAATCCATATAACTAGAGTTGTAAGAAGATGAATTTGAGTACATTGTGAAAGAATTGAAGAATTGGTCATTTTGATAAAAATTCCTAAAAGGGGACATTACAATTTCAATCCTAACAAAACATTAGTATGAACAATACTATTAAACATTACTATGTAATTTTACATGACATCTCGATCGTAACAAAATTGAACTATACTATTAAACTAAACATTTCAAGCTTAAAAATTGTACTATTAAACATTACTATGACATTCCAATCCTAACAAAACATTACTATGAACATTACTATTAAACATTAATCTGACATTTTACATGACAATTCAATCCTCACAAAATTGAACTATACTATTAAACTAGACTAATTTCAAGATTGAACATTACTATTAAACATTACATACTATGAAATTTCAAGATCCTAACAAAACATTGCTATTATACATTACCATGAAATTTCAATATTAAAAAAACAATACTATGAACATCACTATTAAGCATTACTATATGACATTTTACATGACATTTCAATCCTAACAAAATTGAACTATACTATTAAACTAAATATTGAAACAAAATCATAAAGTTTATACATTTATATTGATACATACATTCATGGACATCATGCAAAATTATGATAAGCATTTAACAAACAAGTATACTATGTAGATAATCCAATTTTTTTTTCATTCAATACAATAAGTAAGTTCAACACACACACACACACACACACAATCCAACAATAAAGTTCTTCAATGTCTAATGTCTATGTCTATGTCAATTAGAGGATCAATATCATGTGGTGTAGTATTCCCCAAGTTGTATCGACGATTCCCCATCAGTAACATGTATAAAATCATATATGAATCTCATTTTAATTAAAAAAATTTAAACGGGATTAAAAAATATTTTGAAAATAAAATTGAAAAGAATAAAAATTTATAAACAAAATTATCTCTCTACCAATGTCAACGCCCATGACCAATAACTTCTGTTGGGGTATTTTGGGCCCTTTCTCGACTACCCTATGTATCCTGAAATTTAAATTATGTTATTAAATAAAACATTATGTGAGTAAAATAAACTAAAATTAAATAACTCTTTATTTATCGAAACTAAAAAATTGAATTTTTTAAACGTGCTTGCACAAGATGGAATGTTGTCGAAAAAAATGAACCTAAAGGAACCTGTGGACAAAACAAATTTGAAATTTGAAATTTTGTCCATGCATCAACAATAAGATGTACATAAATTACCTAAAACGAACTTTTAACAAATGATAAGTTCTTTAATAAATATATACCTCTCTAATATGCTCTTCTACATTTTCCTTAGCGGAGAATCGAAAATCACGATCATTCAACATTCTAGTAAACTGCAGTCAATGAACATTTAAATTACTATATAACAAAATATACAAAGACATAGATATACCAACAAAAATTTAAATTTAAAACGAATAAAACAATTATAGATTGGATGTATATAGACAACGAACCTCTCCTCTACTCTATGTGTCGTGGATTAGGACATCTGAGGCTATATTGCAACAGTCCTTTGCATAGGCCCTAAGATATTCAATTCTCATTGAGTCTACCTCGTATTTGCTTCGATTAACAAACCTTTGACAAAAAGTGGATCATGCTCTCTCTCGACCCAACCCCACATCAACTCCTACAAATGTTGACGTTAAACCTTCGACCACATAATCCCTTGCAACTCTCCCAACTTGGGATGTGGGATCCATCTCTTATATTAAAATCACAATCCTAGGTGGATGAGATATATGAGGTGGAGGTTGAAGAGTTCTGGGGTCTCAAAGAGCACCTTTTCGATCATATATTCGTCCCTTTCCAACTCCATAAAAGCTAGAATGGATATCGGTATAGTTTGGATTCATATTTAAAATTAAAAAAATATAGCACAATATTTACGAACCTCGTCATTCTATGGAAACCTACCATAGGATTCAAGGAACCGATCATATAATAAATGTGCAAGTTCAGAGAGCTTGAAATATTGCACTTTCAACAATATTCGCTTTAGGACTTCTTCGAAGTTAAACATTGAATTTGGATTTTCTTTCATCACTCTCTCAACAAAAGAACACTTGTCTGGACCCATCACTTGTGCCCTTCTCCTACGTATCAAGTCAATAAAACCGCCTATAGTTGGTCCAAGAACCTCATATACCTCAATGAATTTTTGAAATGATTGCAAAACAATCTCTAGACTTGGTTTTCTCTCTAGAGGGAGATCCAATCTAGAAAGATCATGTTGCAACTTGTTATAGTGAGATCTACAACTTTCAAGGGTTAATTGTTGATCACCACTATCCCAGGGAAGCTCCTTAGGTATATCAGATGGATAAGTTGTTATGGGTGTACAACCCTCAACTTGTTCAACATATACCCTCCTTGCTCTACCTTCATTCCTCAATGTAGAATTCCTCAGTGCAGAATTACGACCCTCTTTTGACCCTTGCTTCGCTTAAAAGAAAAACAAATAAATTTGTGTAAATATATGCTTATTATTTACTCATTCAAAAAATTACAATTGATATATATTAACATATAAATTTTCATACCAGTAGAGGGTCGAGAATCTTGAATTTCTCCCATAGAAGATATGGGGGAATCAATTGTGCCCCTTTGACCTAACTGCTAACCACCTGAATGGGATACATACAACAAGCTCGAATCTAGAGGTGAACTTGACAATATTTGATTATCAGTGCAGACGCCAGTGCCTGATGACCTCGTTGACCTCCCCTTATTAGATGTAGTTGCACCAATAGACCTTACATGCTTTTTCCTCGAAAACCCATCTCTTTCCATTTGGTAAAGACTCTATATTTAAACAACACTATCACTCAATTTACATATTCATATTTTACATTTTGATTTTATATTCCAACTTAGTGAATTCTTTAAAAACAACTTGAAAGAGGTGAAACAAAGTTATCAAATTCTTTATTAAATTCTATTTTTGCAAACCCTAATCTATTAGTGTTTTTGCAAAAACAAAATGTAATAAAGTTATTTTTTCACAAGTGTATAATACATTCAATATTTTTTTAATAACAATAGAATGATGCAAATTTCTATAATTTGATATAGTAATTTCAATATAATAATTTTTTTCATAAAATTATCCTATAGCTCATCTTCATATTAAAAACCTATTTTTTTTGGGTGTTATGTCATTCTAATTGAGTACTATGCATTTCAATTTTAAACTCAATATTTTTTTATGCATTTCAATTTTAACCTCAGTATATTTTTATGCATTTCAATTTTAACCTCAATATGTTTCTATGGGAGAAGACCAAAACTAGGGCATGCCTCGTCTGTATTTTTAAAAATATTTCAACAATAATTTTGAAAGGTATCATAAGTTGTAACTTGGAACTGTTGGAAATGAATATATACTAAGATTGGAAGCACGTACTTTAGGTAAATTTTGTTAAACCAACGAAATATAAAAAACAAAATATTTTTTATTATTACTATTAAATTTATAATTTTTTTGAAAATAATGTATTACAAGAATTCATGACTACAAGCCCGTGGCATGGAAACCAGAGGGGATCACCTTGACAATGTTTAAAGAAATGGGTGCCTAAAATTAAGCATGTGATTTTAAATTCTGGAATCCATAATAGAAAAATGTGCCTAAAATTTGGTAAATTCTGCAGTTAATGCTTGAAATTCATAGTGAAAAACTGTGCCAAAAATTTAGTAAATTTAGAAGCTAATGTAGGCTTCAAAGTATAGCTTGGTAACTTCTTCCAACCATATTGAATAGTACTCAACCGACCCTCCTTTCTGAATTGATTTATTTAATGATTGAAAACAAGAAAACAACACAAAAAATGGAATTATTAGATGAAGACTTAGGCTGTCGATTGGAGAGCCGAGTGAACCTTTAATTGCCAATGATATTTTGCATGATGCCACCATGCCCCAGAAAAGACTCAATGTGGAATATGATTGATTCCTCTGGTCACTTAAAATAAAAATGTGCTTGAAATTTCAGTAAATGTCGTAGCTAATGCTTGGCTTCAAAGTACAACTTGGTAAATTATGCAGAGAATGTTGGGCTTCAAAGTACATAATAGGCATACATATTGGAGGATTAGGGAACCAGGATGGGAAACATCATCCAGGCGTACAAATATATTGATGTGTCGGGGAATTAATGACGGTTTAACAAATTGATTAAATGTAAAAAATACGTTACAAGGAATCGTTTGGAAGTTTGATATATTAACAACGTTATAATGATTTCATTTCATCTTGTAACACTAGGGGTTTAATCAACCTGTTAATATTTTATCCCTTTTTGTATTGTGTTTTAAAGAACAATTTTAAAGTGTTATTTTTGTATGAAGAAATGCATCCTGCTATAGCTTACTCTTTTGTAAGTAAGGACCTATTTATCACTTTTTATTTGTATAGTGACTAATGTATTTACTCTACAACATCTCATCCTGAACATGGGAGATTTGATAAACCAAGAAGAACTCCTAGATTGTGAAGAAGAAGATGTTGCACATGAATAAGTTGTTGCGAGGGGAGTCGATGAAACTGTGAAGAAGTATGATTCTATATATTGTACTCTATAACATTGAATATAATGTTTTCTTTTGGTTTCCTAGAATTTAGGGGCCTTGATTGTTTGATGCATAACAACTAACACCATTTATTATTCTCATCGACATTCATAGTTCAGGTTTCAGGGATTTTCTCTTGGAACCAGAGTTACTTCGTGCAATTGTAGACTCTGGATTTGAACATCCCTCAGAAGGTATTTTTATCTTAACTTAATGATTCTATAAAATAATAGTTCTATTGTTTTTTTTTCTATTAACTTGTTACAACAATTCAGAGAATATAATGACATATCTTATTAGGAGAAAATTTTTGGTTGCAATTATTATTGTTCTATTTGATGTTATTCTTATTTTTGGTTTGTCAGAATACATGCATTTTTCTCTTGTATTGGTATTAATGGCACATTGAGTTATGTTGTGCATGAGCAATCCATGTAAAGAGATATTTTTTCAAAACACCAAATAAGGACCACATTAACTTAGCATTTACTGCGAAGTTTTTCTTATACCAATAAAATATATGATTGCGATTTTAAATAATGATATAAATGACAGTTTACTATGACATATGCTTTATCTAAAAAACACATAAGCCAGTCCCAATAAATAAAGAAAAGAAGGGATGTAGTAATTTGTAAATTCCTGCTTGTATTGTAGTTAACATCCTTTCAATATGTCTTGAAAGACAAAAGAACTATAGGTCATTCAGTCATAAAATGTTACCACAAATCAGTCAGAACTGAAGAAATCATTATTCGTGAGTTCTTTTGATGTCACAAAATGTTATTTGCTTCAAGTCAGTCATAAATGCTCTTACTAATCTTCCTTACATGATTTTTCTACGTAGTGGTCAATCAACTGGTTTCATTTTGTGCCTATTATCTCATTATATCCCATGATTTAAATGTGCATATAGTGGTTGAGCTAAAATATTGAGTGAGGGGCTTATTGAAAGTTACCTGGAAAAAAGGCACCTGCAGGATCCCAAACAGGATTCCACGTCCACGTTCAAACATTGAATCAACAACTGTCCACTCTCCCGAATAGGATTCCACGTCCATGGTCGACAAGGTGCTAAAATGGGGTTCGTAATAGGATAGACGATGTGGTAGGGAAGGGATGTACATTTTCCCAACAATCAGACAACAACACAAGTAGGGTGCAAGGTGCCGATAGGGTGGGGTGAAAACATGGTGTGGATCGTTGTTTTTCGGTAGAAAACTGAATGACAATGACTACACAGACCCTTTTTATATCGTATTTATTCGACTGAATAATTATTTGGCCAAAAAACTATTTGGACGAATAATTATTCAATAGAATAATTATTTGGCCAAAGAACTATGAACCATTTTTTTTTCACTGGGAAAATTTCACAGTCGACAAGATGTCACACACATTACGAGGTGGCCATTAACTTAAGCTGATAGATAATGTAAGTTAATCGACCAAATACGTTTTAATTTATTCGGCCAAATAGGGTAATTTATTTGTCTGAATAAATTAAATTATTCAGCCAAATAAATTAACTTATTTGGCTGAATGATCTTTGACACACAACTCCGCCTTCCAATCCTCACAAAATAGACGCCCATATTCATGGATCTTCCCCATTGTATTACGATTGTGTAGTGTGAGAGAGGATACCATGAGAGAGTGAAGAGGAGGTTGCAACAAATGTGTTGTAGGTTATATCCCTTCATTTTGCTAGAAAAAATAAATGAAGGACTAGTTATTTTTGCATGGATGTAGATCATAGCGAGTGAACCACATATATATGTATTCCATATTCTTTTTTTATTTATTGCTCATGATCCTATTCCTAACAACTGGTATCAGATCTTGTTAGACCTAGAATTTATGGAAAGAGTAGTATGATGATTGGAGCTATGGAGATAGCCTTTGGGATGAACTATAGAGGTAGGAAAGGACATATAGTCATAATGACACATGAAAAAGATGTATGGCTTGGATCTATGTGAAGAAATAACATAAGAAGCACAAGGAAGATAGAGGAAGATGGAATCATGTCATTGTATTGTAATAATTTTTTATGGAGTATCATTGAACCACAATGTAAATGGGAATATGTTTGTAAGACCTATTTAGGCATGCATACCATTGGTTTATTGGGTCACCTATGAAAAATCTAGATGTAGATTTAGGTAGACCAAAGAGGGGGCATGTTATGTTCTCGAAGACTCGATGAAAAACTTTATAGGGGGTAGGTGTTTACCCCAAGTTAAGTTTAAAGGAGAGAATACTAGGTTAATCTTGACTTGGTTAAAGAGTCAAAGATAGGTTTACTATTGGTGGTTTAAATGCTCATGCTTTTGGGTGTGCTATGGTATTTTTCCATGTTATTGCATGTGATAAATCCTAGTTAAAGGATTGAGTAACTCCATTTTAGATTGCCTAAATAGTGTTCAATGATGGTTGGATTGGACATGCCTTGGTTAAAGTGGCCAAGGGTAATAGATTTATTGTTGTTGGTTTTCCTACTTTTGGGTTTCCAGGGTAAAAATATTCTTCTCAATCTGTGTGTGCTTGCTCATTAAATGCTTATATGTTCTTATAACTCCTAAAAAAGTATTGGTACATGTTGAAATGAAGTCAATCATCTACACAATAACTTTTATAATAACAAGAATCATCCTTGACATAATCATCAACATCTTAAAAAAACATTTTATAAAGCAATTGTTGGCCCTAGGTAAAAGACAAACAACTTTTGGTTCTAATATGGAAAACTGGTTGTAGTGTGAACAAGGTTGCGATGATGCGTGGGTTGAAACACTCGAATCCGATAATTTTGGTAGTTTTTTGGGAAAGAAGTGATTGCATTGATGAAATAAAAAGAAAAAGGAGGTTAGGTAGTGAGAAGGATTGTCCACTTTCGAGTAGTGGGTGCAGGGGATGCAAATGCGTCCAATAGAACCTATAAAATATAAAGGTTTGGGATTTTTGGAGGTCACATTAGGTCTCGTTTGGTTGGCTTAGTTTTGTTATCTTCTATTTTAGTTTAGTTCTGTCAGTTAGTTCCCTTCAGTTTAGTGATTTGAAGTTCTATGCTATTTGGTTAAGGTTGTATGGAGAAATATGGATGTTGATGTGAGGAAGACTCTATAATGTCAACATATTGTATGCATTGTATGAAAGAGATGAATAAGAGTCGAGGAAGTATTTTCGATCTGCAGGCTATGTGCGCAGACTGAATGTAATGGAGATTGCAGAGAGATGTTTGTTGGTTATGTGCGCAGACCAAAGCGTTAAGGACTCGTCTCTTGCTACTAAATGAATTCTTTTGTGGTTTTTCTTGTATTGGGTTTCCATGTTAACTTCATGTGTCGAATGGTGCATGTTAATTGTGTGAATTTTCTATTTTGTCTATTGCAAAGACTTGTGATAACATGTTATATTCTGATTAAGTAACTAAACTGACAGGGATTAATAGATCCTATGAATAAATCGTAAGTTTATGCATAGTTTGTAACGCTCAGTTGATAAGTTGTATGATGACCTATCTATCGAGTATTAACATGAGAAGATCCCCTTTACCACTGCAGAAGCCTAATTCCTACAACTCCTATAGGTATCTCGGGTGAGACTTCGATTACGTCGCAGGTGTTGCCAATGGGGTTAAACCTTGTTGGTCCGGTCCCTTTTGGTTTTGTTGGTTAGATTGGATGTTGAACCTGGGACAATCGAAGAAAATCCAACATCAATATTATTTCGATGACAATGATGAAAGTTGATGACGATGATGATGATGACTATGATGACAATGATGTTGAAATAAACATTGTCATGATCACCATGATCATAATTATCATAATCATCATCATCAACAACATTTCTTCATCCTTATCGACACCATGCATCCTCGACATCATCATCATGTTCAACCTTTATACCGATATCAGCCTAACCCATTAGTACACCTTAATGAGATATTTTGACCTAGTTTAAAGGCCTTGATACAATGACCTAACACCCTTAACACCCCTTGATTGTTGATTAGTTTGACCTTGACACACCTTCACACCTTAATACACACACATTGAACATTAATATTAACCATTATAACCATAGACATAGGATGGACCTTGACACAATTGTATCCTAACATACTTTAAACCCAAACATGTATGTTTGATTGTACCCTTAACATGAAAACAATCCCTAACCTTATGACGCTAGACACACTTTAACTCTATCTGTTATGATCATTGACATAGTCATTCCTCCATAGTACACGTTATCCCTAAACACACATAGAGCTCTCTGTTACATTGTAACCCATAACCACTACACATGAAACACACTATGATTCCTAGCACACTAATAACCGATTAACACCACAAAACCCTTAACATTAATTTACCTTTGATTGTGTACTTGACCTTGACCTAGTACCTTTGAACCCTTCACATGACACAAGCTTAACTATTAACCAATATGGTGTCATAGTGACCATAGCCATAGTATGAACCCTAACATAATTGTTCCATAACATGAACACTCACTATAACCTCTAACCATTATATATGATCCTATATAAATTAAACATGACATTAACCCATTGTACATATTGAACCGTGACTGCTATGACTCATAGCCCTTATGATCAATACTAACATAATCTTAACAATTGTAAATGGAAAATATTTCTATCACATTAATAGTTCCTAATTGAGGATGTTGAATACATTAACTTGAAAATATATGTAAAATACACTTTGAAACTTGGGATCCATCATTGAATATTAAGGTTTCAAGCCTCCTCATATGCCTTCATGGACTAGTAATACTTTGGGTTATAAGGATAGTTGGCGATGATGACGATGATTGTATTGGTGATGACAAAGACATTGACAATGATTGTAATCACCATTGTCATAAACATCATCATTGTCATTGTCATAATTAATACCATCATCATCAACATATAATCACATGATGATATTGACATATTCAACATTTTAAATATTTTTTTTTTCACCTTATGATCACCTTTTAATTCCAAAAGAATGCATTGTAATCCAATCATAGTTTTGTTCTATAGCATAATAATAAATTTCAATTCATTGTTTGGACAATGACATAAACATTATTTTGTATAAAAATTATGTAACATATTATACAATCTTATGGTAAGAAAAAATGTAAATTATAAAAAAAAAACGAGATAAAGGTTCTAGTAAAAGTCTACCTATAAATAGGCTTTTCCACCAATATATATTTTTGAATGTTCCTATTGTTCCCACAAGGACTCCCATTGAATTTCACCCCCAAAGAAAAGATTTATGAGACCCCTTTACTAAAATTATGGTTAAGTATGGATAAGGAAAAACAAGATTTAAAGATTGAAACTGTTTGAAAGTTTTTGGACTCACAATATACCTAAATAAGTTCAAGTTTTGGCTCAACTTTCCTAAGCTTAAGCATAACTTACAACTAATAATCTAAACTCACAGGACTCATAAGCCATCAACAAAACTTTGAATGAAATGCATCCTACCAAGTATTAAAAACTCTACTGATCGATTTATCAGACATGCCCTCATTGGAATATTACCCGACACATGATTTCAACACCCCAATAATCACCCCCATCCCGATGAGCCTTATCATCGGGATATAAGTATGGCATAGTCTCCGATGCACTCTTGTGAAAACATCGAGGATCATACTCTAAAAAGGATTATATCATACTTATCTCATTGCTATATCTCCCAATACATATTTTTTTTCGCATCTGTGATGTGTATATCCTCAAAAATATCTGTATAGACAAATTTCATCAAATTTTAAACCAAACTTTTAACATTAGAATCACAATAACCTCCCATCACAAACTATCTCAAAACCGTGCATTAAAGAAGACTTTTGGTCCTAGTTTTTATGATCACCTTGAACATATTGGGATTTCCCTATTGTCTATCATGTGATACCTTGATGAAACAATCCCAAAATCCTATACCCGATAGAGTGACGGATCCCTGTGTTTAGATGTACTAAATGACCATTTACGAAATACGATTCTTTCCACCGAACAAATCTAACATTTAATATGTTTACTTTGGGAAATTAATGAAGGTAATAATTCGTGTGCTCAACAAGGGCTATCATAAAATCGCCATCATCATAATATCAACTATAGAGTGGTTCCAAATATGGAAAAAATGAGAGAAGTAAATTAACACATATTCTTCATTTTTTTACTCCTAGATTATGTCAATTAGCTCATTTATTTAAACTATTCGGTTCACTCCTATGGTGTACAAAAGAGATCTCAATTCTTATTTTTCTTACTACACGTGAAATGACAAATATGTAAGGGGAAAAGGAACTACTAAGAAAAATGTTGAAGAAATTCCAAATCTTACGAGTCCAAAAAGCATGATGTCGGAAAAAAGCATGATGTCATCCGATACTAGTCATCTTACATGTTTCAAAGATGATCCGGGATGGGATGAGATGTATTGGATGCTTGCCGAAGGTGATTTTCTATAGGAAAACAATGACTTCGAGGTGTACAAAAACATAACTCTCTTTTCTATTGCTTCGAAACTAGCGATCATGCCCTATAATGATGTAATAAGATGTATTATTTAGCACATTGACCTAAAATCTGAAACAATGGTGAAATAGTAGGGATCTCCCATATCTTCTCTAAAACCAAACTCTTTCTTATAGATGTAAAAGTTAAAGAAACCTTGAGTATTTCTCAATAAGCATTCATGGATCATTTTCATAAGGAAAACCCTAGCTCAGCGCTAGTGATTAAATAATGGTTGGATGAAGGCAGGAAATTCATATAGAAAGCTACCCACAAGTATCCGGTTCAATACTTCAAATGACCATACATGCTAGCAATGGCCATGGTTTTTCAATTATATGGAGAACATGGTTCCATGCACTCGATATTAGATTGTTCCCCTTTGGTACATCACATAATAGAGAAAAGTCAAGTATTCAATTGGGCTAACATCCCATAAGCAAACGAATTCAATATGGCTAGATATTCTAAAGAGGTATAGAGGACCAAACCCCTTGACTTTTTCAGGTTTACTTTCCTTATTGATGCTATCTGTGGTAAAAATGCCTTTCCATTAATAAGACGGGATTGGAACCTTGGATTACTCCCTATGCATGATTATTGTCGTAAATTATGGGCCTCTAGTTTTAGGTTATATATATATATATATTTATATATGTATGGAATTTGTGATTATTTTATGGCTCCTTTATACGCCATTATTTTCAATGAACTTTCCCCTAGATTGTCCCAAGAAGCTTTCACAACCCTACATAAATGGTGTCTGGTTTATTATTTATTTTTTCACATATATTAGAAATTTTGGTATCTCAACACCACCACATTTGTTGTCGACATACATCCATGACATCTTGGTCCTTAGGGATATTTCCTATCAGACTATTGTGAAAGGAATTCCCCCCTATCTCTCACATCAAAATAAAAGAGCTTGGCCGAAATTCCCCATTAAAATATGCTTGTACTCCTTGACCAATGATCCTCATGCGCAGAAGGAAGCCTCTACTCTCAAGGAACTCAAGATTTGTCTATCATTTGATAGAAAACATGACCCAAGGAGGATAGTTGAAGAAGATTTTAGGTCTATGGATTGAACCCCACATATAGACATGTAAGGGATCCCCATCAACTCATTTTCCAAGGAGTTGTGGATTACGATAAAATGTTAAGCAAGATCGAAGACAACTCATAGAAGGAAACTCTTCATGTATATCATGTAGACTCCCTGTATATGGCTAGGTTGAAAATAAAATTTCTTTTGATGTTTAGATTGAACAAGATGCAACACATTAATAATTCGAGAAGGTAAAAGAGAATCCTTGATTAAGAAGTTTCTGGACGCTGAAGAATAGTTGGAACAAAAACATAGTGCCTAGTCATCCCAAGAGAAGGAATAAAAAGAAAAATCTAGAAAAGATGTATAGGATGCCAAGAAAAGAGAATATGAAGAAAAATATAAGGCATAAGAAGAGGAAAGGAGGAAATGAGAAGCAACCAAAATAATTGCAGAAGAATAAAAGAGGAACCCATGAAGTTGCAGAGGAGGAAAACAGTAAACATGAAGAAATTGAGGTTGAGAAACTTAGGAAGCAACGATTTGAAGAAGAGTTGAAGGAAGAAGGATAATATCAATAATTAAATGAGCAGAGAAAACAAAAGTAAAAAGAATAGGAAGAACAAAAGAAGGAGGATGTAATTAGGAAATTGTGAGAAGAAGCAAAATAAGAGAAAGAAAAATAACTTGCATTGATTTCTTCTCAAATCAATATAGGTACTTCACTCTCTATGGTACTAGGGGTATCATCTTCTATAGACATCATGAATGTTGATGATAGTGTAGTTTCGTTAGGAAAATTTTATTTCAACAAATCTAGTAAGAGTGCTGCAAAGATGCCCTCAAAGATACATAGGATAGGAGGGACTCTAAAAAATATAGTTGTTTGGGATATTGAGAATAAGGATCCCCAATATACTACAATTGATACAACTTCTATGTTAGGAGCAATCATTAATGCTAATGCCACAATAGTGGGAGATATTAATTTGTTAATAAATTGGTATAAGGAGCAAGTAAATTCTTTGAAGGAACAATTAGTAGAAGCACAAAACCAACACAAGGAAGAGGTCAACCAATTGATCAAAGAACATGAAGAAATAATCACCTCCTTAAAGAGTGAAAAGGAATATGTTGTGCATAAATTACAGAGTTGTCCAGGAAATAATTAGTTAACACTTGATTTTCTAAAAGAAGATACTATGAAGGAAAATGAAGCGCCAAGACAAGCCCATAAATAATTTTTCCTATAGTTGGATGAATTACAACAGTGTTATGATCAAATTGTCAGGTTATTAGATCAAGCAAAGATGCAAGAGGACAATTGGAAGATAACACAATATAAGTTCAGTGAACTTCTTGATTGGCAACAATATTACAAAGAAACCCCTTAGGAACTACCAAGGATGGATAATAGGGAAAGTTCCAGGACTAGAATATGGATAAATTAATGGAAAACCGCTTGAGTGGAAGTCAATGGAACTATTTGTATCACTGATTGATCTCGTTGTAGTATATATAATTTTGTTGACTCCATTGATAAGTTTGATATGATTTCCCCTGATAATTTGGAGAAAGAAGATATAATTAAATTAAAATTGCAAATGTAGAGTAGGATAGGGACAAAAGCAAGGAGACAATCAACTGACTTACAAAAGCAAATGAGGAATTGTCGAACAACTATTTTCTTAGGCCAATCAAACTGGTCACTCTATGATATGCATTTTTGATTAAAGTCAAGAAGAATTTGGAATGAGAAGTTGAGAGGAAGATCTTTGATGGAGAACTGCAGCTAGAGAAAATGAAGAATGAAAGAACTAAATTAATGAAATTCATGCTTTGTAGAAATATTTCCATGAAATTCATGCTGTTTGTAATTTTCTATATAATTAAAATGTAAATACAATTATTGACAATTATCAGTCGTCTCCTAGATTCAAGATTTAAAATTAAAATCTCACGAGGCTAAAAGAAAGGGGTGGTGGTGTGCAACCTTTTCAAACAAACTATGTGCACTATTATCTAGGTTAATTGAAGAATATGTGATATTTATGATTGTGTTTTTCATTTAACACATATATAAACTATTTTATGTTCTGGTACAAATAATATCATGATTCAACTCTTCCATTGTTGCATTTAAATTAAAAGAAATATGTGTGATGCTATGAGTAACTATTTATTTTGATGTGTTACTGCATATTTTGAATGCATATTTACTAGTTATGGTAAACTATTTCTCATGTTATGTATTTTCATTCATTCCTATGATTTAATGCCTTCCTATTATAGTTTTTCTCTTCGCCATGTTAAATTAGTTTTTCTTTTAAATGTTTTGTATAAAATAGATTTACATTCAAAGAAAATCAAAACTCATTTTAAATTAGGTTGTGAGATTTAATTAATTTTAAAAATCGATAATCACAAAATTATAGTGGCAACTAGGCCCACATACAGTTGGAAAGTTTCAATCCAAGCGTGGTCGATACTAACTTGGGGCTTGCAAACAAACATTTTCCCTTATTATTGACATTGTCACCCCGACCCATCAACAAATTGGTGTTAGAAGGAGGGCCAAGATGAATTCATAATGATGAGATAATAAACCTTGAAAATGACCATTCTACTTTGCATCAAAACTCTTTGAGGGTCAGTGATCCCCCAAAATTCCAAAGTCAAACCAAGTGTTGAGCCATGAGTGACACTTGTCCTCACCCCAATACAATTTATAAATCAGGGAAGTATATCCCAACAACATACTCATACTCATAATTCATTGTGGACATAATATTGGGGATCCCCCAACTTTTCCAGATCTTCTGAGTTGTAACCTGAGTTTTGGTAAGGGAATTAGGTATTTCACTGACATAATATCCTCTACCCTCTAGGAATCGACAACCCTGAACTGATAGAATGCTTAATGATTCCATCTCGACAATCATGAATCTCGATTATTACCATCTAATACTACATAACCATGCATTGGAGGATAACGAAACCCAAAATGGTGCAGGGGAACATCTAAGTCCTTCCAAGTCTCCCCCAAGCACCCCTCAAACTACATCGAGAGAGGAATCTTCAGAAAGTTCCTTAGAAAACTATTTGGAAGAAATCTCTAAAACATCAAGAGAAATGGCCAATACTAATACTAATGCTAATCAACCTTGGAAGGTTCAAGGTGTGACTGTGGTACTTAGAGATGTCTATGAACTTCCCAAATATCCCAAAGAATTTATCCCTAATATTGACCTAGATAGAAAGGAATATGAGGATGATCACATCAATAAGTTTACGATGATAGTTAGCATTATGAACGTAGAGCATGATGATGTGGTATGTAGGATATTCCCTTATACTTTTAAAGGTAGGGTTTTGACATGGTATTTCTCTCTAAGATAACAGTTCATCACCAATTGAGACAATTTTGACAAGGTATTCCTAAATAAATTTAGTGAAGATAAGATCTTGTTGGGATGGTCCTAGAACTATCTAGGATTGAAATGGAACGGAAAGAAAAAAATCAATATTTCAATCAAAGCTTCTTAACCTTTCTAAATAAGATTCCAAATACCTCTAAGCTAGCAGTAAATGTAACTATTGAGTTCTACACTGATGCTTTACCCATTTCTATTACTATGTTCATTAAAATTTCTAAGAAAGATACAATCAATGCAAACTTTGATGAGTAAACTAAGGTTGAAAGGGATATGGTTAATTTAAAAGGGAATCTTGGAAATAAAGAAGAACTCAACCCTCATCCTCTAAGAAAAGGGATCCCCATATTAAAATACCTTATGATAAAAAGGAAGCATATTCCATTGTCATGGAGGATTTACACAGAATCATTAAGAGAATCTCAAATGATATTATCAATTTGAAGAAAAATTATGGGGAAAATCAACTAGCTATAAATTACTTCATACCTTGATTAAAGATAAGCTTTCCTCCCAATATCAAAATGACTCCGCCCACTGATGGGATTAATATTGAGGACATAATCAATGTATTTAAGGCCATTGCTTCAAGACCTGAATACTCGCAAGATAACCATGAGAGTGGAGTGAGAGAGAGTGATGAAGGAACATAGGAGAACAACCATGATGAAGAGGATACCCCTGAACATTCAGTCAACATTCTATGTGATGTTTCTCATGTTCAAGATGATCAAGAGGAAAAAGATGTTGAGGAATTACATGCATACTGTACAAAAAGTAAATTACTTGTCACAAATAATGACTCCCCATCTACTTTGGTCCGTCATACCCCATCTCATTAAATCCCTCTCCCCTTTTGGAATATTATTTCTTAGAGGATCTAATGAAAATAAAAACCAATATTTTGTTGTATGAATTGATTAAATTTCCACATATACAAGAATATCTATTCAAATCTCTTGCAAAATCATCCTCCAAAAAGGGGAAAGGGATTATTATTGGAGAAAGAACAAAGACCCCATGTAAGGTTCAAGACATAGATCGTAGTAAGACAATCACGAAGAAATATTCTAGTGTTGAAACTACTTTGATCGGAAAGAAATTCGCATATAACACTCCTCATTTACTTTGAATGTCTGAGATATTTAAAAAAAATGTACACAACTATATGGTGGATTCAGGGGTATCTTCCATTGTAATGCCTTACTTAGTATGCCGAAAGTTGAATGCAGAACCTAGAAGGCGTGGCACTCAAATTGTCGAACTAGAGCCTTCCATTGTCAAAGTATTTGGGGAAATAAAGAATGTTCTTATTATTTTGTCTTGTAACCATAAAATGTACCAAATCATATATATAATCATAGTGGATATCCCAAAATCCTATGGTTTATTGCTAACTAGATATTGGTCGGAAATATTAAATGGGTATTTCACAATCAACTGGTCCTACCTTTGGTTGCCTTATGGAGGACAAGAAAATAAAATCACGGTAGATACAAAAATGTACATGAAACATACTATCATGGATATAGGTTCACCCTATGATCCCATTAGGTTTAGTAATATGGGGAATTATAGCTTAGACGCTTTCTTTGGGGATTTCATAGTCGACATTTCATCACACGTGAAAATGGGTAAGAATTATGAACTCCTTTATTGGACTCAGATTGTCGAGCCTCACTAAAACACAACAACTAATAGGAATATCATCAATGATTTGGGCCCATAATTTTGGATGTTATATTTGACAGATCCAAGTCAACAGAAGGTGTAGGTGCTAGTTGCATCCTTATTGAATCAAAAGGTAACAAAAACTTAATTACTTGTAGACTTGAGTTTGAATGCACCAATAACATTCTTGAATAAGAAGCACTAATTCAATGATTAAGAGAATCGATTGATATGAATGTTAAATTTTTGGAAGTATATGGTGGTTCAAATATTGTTGTTAAACATGTACAAAATTCTATTAATTGTATCTCTAATCACTTAAAAAGTGACTAGCATGGGGTATGGAATTTAATTAATAGTTTTTATGTTTTTAATGTTGTTTCTATACCTCGAGGTTGAAACTCCAATGCCAATATGCTTGCAATGTAACTTCTAGATTAATTCCATCAGAGTGATTTATGACTAATGTGTTTTCTATTGAATTTCTTTTCAGGACATCTATACTGGATAACGTAACAAATTGGAGGGTATTTAAAGACGATGAACAACTCATTAACTTTTCACCCTCAAATACACCTTTAAATATTTGGCCATTGACTAATTATAATATAACGGATATATCAAGAATGATTTTAAAAATACCGAAATCAAGTGGAAGTAGAAAAAATAAATTACCCTAAGAATACTATTCCCAAGACAATGGTTAGACTATAGAAGTTTATGAACTCAAATACAAGTTTAAAAGGGTGACAAACTATAAAACTGATAGTTCATCAACAGAGTACGAATTCATAAATTTGGGAGCATAAAATAATCCACAAATTATTAAGCTCGGGGATGGATGTGCTCATTCGAAAAGAAGTTCCTTCATTCAATTATTTAAGGAATATAATAATGTTTTCACATTGACATAAGATTATCTTAATACTTTCGACCCCAAAATCATGCAACATGTCATCCCACTCAAATCAAATTTCAATCCATTCCAACAAAAAATGTGTGAAATGCACCCTATCCTTGAACCTATGGTAAAGAAAGAATTGAACAAAATTCTTGCAACTAAGATTAGTTTTCTTGTTTACCATACTCAATGGGTGGAAAATTTGGTTACTGTAAGGAAGAAAAATAGTGATATAAGATTATGCATTGATTTATGAAATCTCAATAGAATATCATAGAAAGAGAATTACCCAGTACCCTTCGTGCAGCAGATACTGCAGTATTACTCACACTCAGAGATGTTTTATTTGGTGGATGATTTTCAGGTTACAATTAAGTTTTGGTTTAGCACCTGATGATTGGTTAAATATTACCTTTAGAACAAAGTGGGAAACATATGCCTACCGCAGGATTCCTTTTTGGTCTATTTAACATAGGTGATGCATTTTAGAGTGAAATGGATACTACTTTATGGGGATTGATAAATAAGTTAGTGGTCATCTATTTAGATGATGTAACTATCTTCTAGAAATGAATTGATAACCTTACTAGTACTAGAAAAATATTTGACAGGTGTTGAAAGTACGATATTTCTTTGAAGCTTAAGAAATCAATATTTGTAGTTGACGAGGGAAAACTCCTGGGGTTCATGGTCTCCAAATCAAGAATAAGGATCAAGCTATAAATGACAAAATCTATCTCCCATACCACCTTTCCACATAACAAAAAGACTATGTAGTCCTTTCTCGAAAAAAATGATTTTGTACGTAGATTTGTTCAGAGCTTCTTCAAGATAGTCATGCCCATATTAGTCATTATTGAGAAGAAGATTGAATTTAAATGGGGTTTGAAGGAAAATGAGTTCTTTGTTCGTATCAGAAACGCAATTGTTGAATCCCCCACCCTCATGAGGCTATATTTTTCCAAATATTTCATCCTATACACCATTACCTCAAATTCATATGTAGTTGTCCACACTCAAAAGACTCATGAAGATAATGAAGTACCCACCGCATTCATGAGTTCAAGGTTGTAAGGAGTTGAAATAAAGTATCTTGAAGTGGGAAAGAAAGTCTATGTTGTTTTTAAATTAGTTAATCACTTCAGGCTTTACCTATTGCAATTATGAACTAAGATCATAGTAACTTATCCCAAAGTATGGAATTTGCTAGTCCATAAAGATATAGGAGAAAGGAGGTCTCAATGGATGACCACTCTCTAGAAGTATGACTTAGAAATCAAGCTAGAGAAAATCATCAAGGACAAGGAATTTGAAATCTTGTGACTGAAGCTCAAAACTCTAACAAAGATAAGGAAGGATGGGACGAGGAAATATCAATGCTAGAAAAATAACTTTATTGTGTTCTAGCTTATACAAATTCATGGTATTATGAAATGAAGTACTATCTTACCCATACCAGTGCTCCATAATATATGGAGCCATTAAAATGAAGAGCTCTGAGGTTGAAATCTTTGCAATGTCAATTGATTGATGGAGTTTTGTTTCATTGGAACTATGATAAGGTTCTTTTACGTGGTTCAGAACCTTGAGAATAGAGGCTGGGGCTCACTACATCCACAATAATAATTCTACAGGGCCCACATGAAGGGGCCTTTCCCTATCGTCTCCAGTTTTGGGAGCCTAACACTAAAGGGATTAGATTCAGATTCAGACTCCAACCTATTGAGCTACCCCTCGAGGCTAACTATGATAATTTTCTACTGAGGTGCTTAGAAAAATAAGATGATGGGAGAGTCCTTTTTGAACTTCATGACGCTCTAGCAGGAGTACATTTTGGTGGTGATACCACAACCCATAAAAGACTTCGAGTAAGATACTATTGGCATACATTGTTAAAAGATGCACATGCTTATGCTAGAAATTGCGAAGTATGCCAAAAATATGCTAGAAGAGAAAAGAAGCCATAATTTCCCTTGCAACTAGTATTAGTTGAAAACCCATTTCAACGACGGGGTTTAGAAATTATAGGGTAAATCAATCCCAACTCATCATAACTCCACAAATATATCTTAACAACTATGGATTATTTTAGGCAATGGAATAAAGTTGTGCCCCTGAATATTATCAAAAAGATTATTCAAATAGCATAATCAATTTTGGTGTTCCTAATTCCTTAGTTTTTGATAATGCAACTTACTTTTCATCTTTAAATGAGTTTTCTTTGGAAAAGGAAATAAAAATCAAATGCAATTCTAACTATTACCCTAAAGGGAATGGTGTGTATGAGTCCAGTAATAAAAACTTACTACATATCATAAAGAAAAGTTTCATTAATCACCATAGAAATTGGCATACAACTCTATCAAATGCTCTTTGGGTAGATATGATCACATCTAAAACACCACTTGGAAACTCCCCATATTTCATAGTTTAAGGAAAGGAATACATTATACCTCCAAACATCTTCTTACCATCACTCCAATTGTCTCAATCTGTTAGATAAACAGAGTGCCCTACCATACAACAAAGAATTAATAACTTGATAAAACTTGAAGAGGAAAGGAACAAGTCCAAACAAAAGTTTGACTAACACTAACAACTAGTCAAGCATTGGTTTGATAGATGTTCTACTAATGATAGAGACTTTCAGGTAGGAGACCTAACCTTGAAATGGTACATGCCACATTTAGATAAGGGAAAACAAACTAAGTTCCAACAATTATGGTTAGTTCTATTTCAAATTGAGGGAAAAATTGTCTAGGGTACCTTTCATCTTAAAAATTTACATGGAGAATTTGAGGATCTTCAGTTAATGGACATACCATGAAAAATATTTTCATGATCAATTTGTGTGATTTACCTTGTACCATAGTAGTTATTGTTAAAAAAAAGCACTCTTTGATTTACATAGTTTCATCATATATTGAATCATTTTAGACCTATGAGTGGAGAGTCCCTAGAACACCCTATACTATTAAATAATATTTGGAAATGGGGATATCTGTGGCCAACAATAAGACATTAGGACATGCAAGCTTTACAAATCTTGGAAATACACTTAATTCTTACAAAACATAAAGAGATAAAGATGAAATATTCTTGGTGGTGGAATACTAAATAAGGTTCAAGGGCTTACAACATGAAAATAAATATGACTAATTCTAGGTGTCTTCTAGGTATTCTTTAAAAGCTCAGTCCACTACTTATAGTTAAATTCCAATTCTGCTGCACTTTTTAGTAGTACACACATGGGTGCAACAATATATGACTACATTAGTAGATCAAAGAGACTTATAATTCCATCCCACGTCTATCGGAATATTTTGAATCTGCTACCCCATCCATCATGTATTCTTCTAAAGAGACTCTTAATGACATCCGATGCCTTTAATGGGATTATGAGTCAACTACACCATTTACAACAAAGTGTTATGGGATAAGAGCATTAAGATAAAAGGGGTTGTAAGAGGTAACTTTATCGAGGATATGGACACCTGTGGGTGGAAAATCCATGCCTGTGGTAATGGGTCCAATGTAAAGAAAATACATGTCTATATGTTCTTCAAAAAATAAAGGAAATATAAAACATATATTCAACTTGAAGATAAAATGGCTCTGGACTATATCATTCAAGTAAAAAAGGGTTGTAAGAGGTAAATTTTTCAAGGCTATGCACACCTATGGGCATCAGAGCCATTCCTACGGTGTTAGAGGTGAGGACCGCACATCGGTGTTAGTCATCACGTGAGTTGTATCTTGTAGTGTCATTCCCTACGAAAGCATATGCAAGATAAGGTCGAAATGAATAAACCTCACATTTTGTTTTGCAGAGAATGATTATAAGATTACCTTAAGGATGTTATTTTATGTTCATATTTTTCACTAGGAAGTTTTTGATGTGGTAGGATGAATGTTATTCTACAGAAAGTTTCATTTAAAAAACTATGGTGTTTTTTTTAAAAATATTTTTGATAGATAATAATAACTAGTGCATCCCATGTGTTTCCATTTGTTGTGCCATAAAAAAATATCCCATTGAAATTTTCCCTTAGAGGCAAAATTTATGGGCCCCTTTTACTGAAATTTATGGTTAAGTATGGATAGGAAAAAATGAGATTTAAAGGTCAAAGTTGTCTGAAAGTTTTCAGACTCATAGCCTGTCTAAATAAGCTCAAATTTTTTATTAGCTTAACTAGTGTTGGGCGTAGCCTACAACTAATCAACTAAAATTACAGGACTCATAATCCTTCAACATAACTTTGAAAAAAATGCATCCTACCAAGTATCAGAAACTCTACCATTAGTGTTACCGATATCAATAACACTTTATTGGACATGCCTTGTTGGTGTATTACCCGACACAAAATTTAAACACCCTAATAAATCCCCCCCCCCCCACCCAATGACCCTTATCATGGAGATATAAGTTCAACATACTTTATGCAAAACCATGATAAGCAATACTACAAAAATGTTTCTATCGGGATTACCTTATCGTGATATATCCCAATACGTCCTTTCCACATCCCTATTGATCTTACCTCAAAATTACCCTATCAAACATGTTTAATCAGTAAATTCACTGATACACTCTTTGGCATACCTTGATATGTGTATCCCAAAATCACTTTATCAGACATGCCTAATCAGGATAGTCTCTAATGCACTCTTTTGGAAACCTTGAGGAGAAAATTCCAAAAATGATTATATCAAAATTGTCCCATCGATATATCTCTCGATAAATATTGTCCACATATCGGATGTGTATGTCCCAAAAAAGATCTATATCTGATGGATTTCATCCATCATTTAACATCAGGATCACAATAACCTTCTATCACAAACCATCAAAAAAATGCACATCATACCAAAACTTTAGGTCTTGATTATTTTGATGTCCTTGAACATATTGGGATTGCTTTGTGGTCTATCATTCAATACCTCGATGACACCATAATGAAAACACACATCTGACAAAAAATCCTGCTCCCATTTATTTTGATCGCCTTGAACATATTGGAATCTCCCCATGGTCTATCCTCCGATACCCTAATGAAATAATCATGAAATCTTGTATTCAATGGAGTGTCGGATCCCCATGATTGGACATACAAAATATCCATTGAAGAAATCTATTTCTTACGATCTATTGATAGGGATTCTCCCCAATAGCTGTTCCCAATTAGATCATTTATCATTTCGAGTAGAGAATCCATTTGGTTGGAGACTCGACTACCGCCGAATTAAAGGAATGTTAAAATTTGTTTTACCGGTTGCGGCCCGGTCCACCGTTTATGTATTTTATATTTTAAGATGAAATGCATGTGCCTAGAATAAATGCACCAAATTCCAGTGATTGCCGAAATCGAAACCTCACAAGTAGTTAGCCATAAGTGAGTTGCGCAGGTTCTTACCTCTCACCTTATGAGAATCCATTGCTTGCCAATCACCATAGGTAAAGACAAAATTCTATTCTAATATGTTCTAACTATCTATCTAATCTATCCCCAGGGAGAAACGTTTATATCAGAATGAGTAATATATTGTACTGTTTGCATGTATAATCCTACAGGTAGCCATTAAATTCTTCATACATGAATACAACAGAAAGATAACACAAAGATAACTTTGTTAAATTAAGACATCCATTACTCATTTATTGCGCAAGATTCAAAATAGAAAATAAAACCATTCATAAACTGCATAAATAATTCGGCAGGTTGGAACGATCTCACAGTTATGTAGCAAGCTAAAACAAAATTAGTTCACATTCAACAATCCACACAATCCATCTCGAAAATCGTAAAGTCCTTCCTTTGGAAAATTTTTGGTTCTCTTTATTTATAAAAGAAGTAGTTCTAATACAAATAGCTTCAGCGTGTATCAGCTAGAAAAATTCCTCTCATGTCTATTCTACCCCTATTTATACAAATTACATATGAATTTTCAGCTACCCTAGCCTCTTGGGCTTCCCTGACTCTTCGATTACAAAATTTTGTCTTCTAGTGTGCCCACTAGGAAAAAAGGAATAAATACAAAATATTACATAAATTTGGCACATGGAGATAAAACAAAGTCTTATGTGGGCCCAAATGGTCTCTTAATAAAAACACTCCATGCATGAGCTTCCTCCTTGATGAATCGATAGTCTGCTGGCTCCAGCAACCATGCATTCAATTCATGTTTGGATATCTAGGTTTCTATCTCTTTAACTCTTGGTGCAGTTTGCCTTAACGAATCCTCAAAGAGATATTTATGAATTGAAGCTTGCACGACCCAGATTCCAATCACTTCCTCATCAATATTTTCAATCTTCTGAATGCTTTGCTCGTCTTCCTACAGATTGTCCTATAGATTTTTTAAATGTTGATCCTTTTCTAGAAAATCTTGAATCTGAGTTGCTGCTAAAGCTTGACATTTGTTGTGTGTCATGCACACCTTCTTTTAGAATTATTGGCACCTTTCCACAGTCTTTTCAACTGTGGTGTTCAATCTGTCTGTTGCTCTGCTGTTGAAATTCAAAAGTGCCAACTCCATCTTCAATCCCCCCATAATATTTTCAGGCATGTTGTTAAGAAAAGCTACGTTGGTTTCAACCCAATATAACTGACTTTGCACGAGATCTATGACTTCTGATAACCTTTTTTGAAATTCCGATGAGTCATTTGCTATCTCCTTTAATCTGACCTCTATCTGCTTAATTTTGTATATTTCTCCTACCAATCTCAACTGAACCTGATGTATTTTCTGTTGCAATTAAAAAGCTTGACTGTGTAATGGAGAAATATCAGGCTGCTTCTCATTTTCTATCTTGATTTGTTGCTTTAGCAAGTTTTTATGTGCATCTAATTCTTTTGCTCTTTGGTTGGCTGCGTTTTTTTGTGTTTCCAACTCTGCCACCTTGCCTTCAAGCTCTTTTTTCTCTCCCTCGGTGATTGCAGTTGACAATATTAGTGCATACTTCTCTACTTCTAAAGCTACGCATGCTTCCTCGAGTCTTTCAAATTATGACAAAGTATAATCATATTTCCTTTTCAAATCTTGTCCCTCTGCCCTCTCTTTTCTCAAGGTTTCTTTCATCTGGGACATATTTTTTTTATACTGTTCAGTATCCTTGACCATCTTACTGACATCAAATGCAATGGCTTGGGATGCTACTATGCCTTCCATTGTGAGAATTTGAGGATCTTTATCAGTCTTATGTATAAATGTATCATCATTCACCATGACTGCCATAGGTTGATCACCCATTTTCATCTTCTTTTCTTTTCTTCTCACAATTCTTTTCTTGTCCTAGTAAAAAAGGATTGTGTCTAGAGTTTCTACAGCCTCTTCCCGGGATGGAGTAAAAGGTATCAATCCAATATCTATTGAGGGAGATGGTCTTCCTGTCATTAAGCTACTCGATGGACTAGGAAGATCAACTGGATTATCACGAGCTTGGTCCTTCTTCAGATCCTCCTAGTCGCAGTCCTCTTGCTCCTACTTTTTCAACTCTTCAGCTGCCTTTTCTACCTCTTCTCTTTCTCTGTCAGCTGCTTCCTGGACTAACCTTCGGGCCTCTTCTTCTCTTTTCTCTGTAGCCTCTTTCTCTTGTGTATGTTGTTTGGAGGTGCGACTTCTACTACCTTTGCCTCCTGTGGTTGTGATCTTTTTCTTGAACCTTTTTCTTAATGCGGTCATGTTACATGCATTGATGTATATTGCTTCCTCCTTATGGAAATGGTGGGAGTATTCAAAGTGTACTCCTACAGATGCACAATATTTTGACACTTTGTCCCATGCATCGTTTTTGTGAAAACTCTTCTCTCCAAAATTAAAGTTTTCTAATTCTTTAACGAAATCAGGAGCACTTATTACCTTGTAAAACTTAGAACTACCATTACAGAAAGGTAGGGGAGGATAGATGACTTTCTTACTGTAAAAAAGAAAGTTCCCGATGCCAACTATATACAACTGCCTTACTACTTCTTTATGAACCACATAATCTGTGGCATACTTTGGTAGCAAGGAAGGAGCTTTGGATCCCCCATACACTCTTAGATACAAACATTCCTTGGAGAAGAAAAACTCCCCATATTCTCCTACAACCTCTAATGCTTCCTCTGACATACATTTGCACTCTTCAAGAAAAATTAACTTGTATAGTGGCATCAGCAAATTTTCATAGATGCTCTTATAGAAACTATAATACTTATGTGCCCATAATATTTGATATGCAGAGTATATAGGAGTCCTGGAAGACTCCCATTTGTAGTTTAGTGCTAAGAAAGAATGAGTGCACAAGATTCAGTCAATTAAGAAAGAGCTCATATATAATTCTGACTTCCTCCAAGCCAGTCCCCCAAGTGCTGCAACTATGCATGAAGATAGGCTGTGTGACACAATGTCAGCCCAGTTAAAAATTGTACCCTGCATGGATACATAATATATCAAGGGTATCCAACTTATCTTGTAAAATTTTCCATTGGCCCGACCAAATATCCGGTTCAGCATTAGGGCTATGAGGTGATATGGAGTGCGTAGATTTGCAGTCTCACACTCCCCTGATGGTTTTTAGCGGATCGGCTCCCAGATACCATCATTTTATTCACACAGTCAAACACATTTAAGTCTAGCTCCTTCATCCATTTATCTATCATGTAAATATGTGGTGTAGGTAGCTTACATGTTTTGTTATATATGTAGGGTTGTAAGCAGTGAAACCTTGTTTATCTGTGTTTGCTAGGATCATAGTACTTTTATAATCCAGTGGTAGAATCCAATCGATTACCTCGACACACGAGAGTATTTCTGGGCGTGTAGAGACTTTCATGATAATAGACTTCATTATATTGGCATACAATGGTATGTCTTTGAGGCCGACATTTGGAACATCTTGGTCCTTGATCATCTGATAGATTTGACCCCATCTGAATTCAGGATCAATCCCTATGATAGCCTTCATGTCTTTGTATATGATTTCCATTTTGGATAGAATATCTACACCTGGATCATTCCCTGTGGCTTGTGTCTTCTTCTTCCCCTTTTTAGGTATACTTTATGAAGATGAAAATTGCAATACAATCATACAGAAGAATGACTTAAAATATATCATGGTCTAGTAGCATGCATTCATTACCAAAAAAGATACAGAGATGTACTAATATTATTAAAATGCAGGATGATGGATAAGTCTAAGCAATCTTGAAATCTCAAATAAAATTCCTTTAACCAATCATCTTCGAACATCTCACAAGAATTTTTGAAAACCAAAATTTATTCAGCTAGTCCCAAGACCATAAGGTGAACATTAGGTCGTGACTGAAATTATCCAAAAGCAAACTTCATAATGTACGGGTTCTGGACCTCAGGTTTTGAAAAAAAAAACGATCATCCACAACTTTCTTACTAGCTTGAATTCACACTTATTCTCAAGATCATGCTAGGGGTGCTACTTACAAAAACCAAAGGAAACCCCATAGAAGCTTAATGGATTTGGGCACCATGGACAAGCTTGAACCCTAAAACTAATTTGGGGAAGGACTCTCCATACCCTAAGTCATTCCGACGATGATGTCTTCCCCTTTGACTGCATAATAACCTGAACCAGAGATGGTGTAGTCAGCGAAACGCTCGAATGACCGCCTCTCCAATGAGAAAATCTGACATCTCAATTCTCACAAACGAAGCAGTGAGGGAAAGAAATTTGGAGCAGGTGGGAAAAAAATTCCATGGTCACGCTAACAACATTTGAGAGCGAGGGTTCATGGTGTGAAATACCCTTGGAAAAAACCTCATGAATTTTTACGAGCTTGATAAGAACCAGGGGGCAAGGCATTTAAACACAAAAACCAAAACCAGGAACCCCCCCAAGATAGAGAAATCTAAAAACCAAATGGATTGTCCTTCTATGGATATGGCCTTAAATACCGTGAATCAGGAAAAAACCATAGTCCTGCAAAACCTTAACACACATCATCACCCAAAACAAGATAACAAGAAGTGACTAGGTAGGAATTCGAATCCTACTTGGAAAAGATATCTCGACGGTCGGTAAGGAAACATCTTGCGCAGTTGGTGAAATCCCCTCGATGACTGACAACTCAGAGCGCTCTCAAATGAAAGTAGTGATGACTGTAAAATAGACCCTCCCTAGTTTATAAAGTCACCCCGATAAACACCATTAAATGCGGTAGGTGAGTGGTTAAATGACCACGAGAAGAAAACATCGTTGGCGCCCAAAATTAAAACTTATCGGTCAAAATCCCTGCATCGGTAACAAAATTGAAGAGCCAGCCACAGTTTTAGGTGGACTTGCAGAGAGGATCCAAACTTATCAGATAGTCTCCTACTGTGGATAAACCTATCGGCAGGATCCCTCTAAAACCATCGGTAGTGAAAGACAATTCCTTCCGCGACGCCATCGACTCCACAACTAGAGTTATTCCGATTGCCGTTGCGGCAACTTAATAAAAACCTCCCATGGATTCTATTGACTGAAAACCTCTGAAGGTAATCGGTTATAAATGACGAGTGCATCTGAACGTATCAATTGACACAACTAAGTCCTTCTGATGCAGTCGGCATAAAATCCCGAAAGGACCTGCCAGAAAACTTACGGAAAGCTTCCGACGTGCGGCTGGCAAAAAGGAAAAATAAACCTCACGATGTCGTCAGCTCGAATATTAAAAATGGCCTGACAATGTTGGACAGATTTAATGAGATGACCCGACAACGCTTTAGTGAAATCTATAAATAAACCGTCAGAAAGAAAAGTAAATCCTAGCCGAGAGGATCGGTTCAGAGACCAGAGTGTTGCCGATGTATTAACAAACTCGAACATGAAACCTGATGAAAGTAAACAAAAATTCAGGTTAAAATGATGAATTTCTTTGATACATCGACCTGACTCGATGAGTTCCACCGCTGTGTTGGGTAAAACATCTCAGTTTCAACTTTCAACAGAAAACCACCAAAAACGTGCAAAATCGACTAAGTCATGAAAAAATCCTTAGAGAGCAAAATTTACCAAAGGAAGCTTGACAGCTAAAATTCAAGGGGGCCCCAAAAATCACAAAATTTTGGGGTGGTGGTTGCAACAGAAACATGATCTCAATAAATCTAACATTTAATATGTTGTAGATTCAGAAATTAATGAAGGCAATAACTTGTATGCTTGATGAGACCTATCATAAAATCACCATCATCATAATATTAATGACAAAGTTATTTCAAATTATGAAAACGTGAGAGAAGTAAATTCACAAATATTTCTCATTCTTTTATGTGTAGAGTAGGATCACTTATAGCTCATTTGTTTAATCAACTATCTCGTTCAATTCTCTAGTGTACAAAAGAGCTATCAATTCTTGTTTTTATTTTTGTGCCATGTGAATTGTCGAATATGCAAGGGAGAAAGGGAACTACTTAGAAATATGTTGAAGAAATTCCAAATCCTATGAGTTTGAAAGGAATGATGTTATCTGATACTTGTCATCTTAATACTTTCCAAGGTGATCCATCATGGGATGAGATGCAACAGATGTTCCGTGAAGGTGATTTTTTCGTAGGATGATGCTGACTTGGATGTGTACAAGAACATTAGAAAAACTATCTCTTTGTTATTGTTTCTAGACCAATGACCATGCCCTATAATGATATAGTAAGATGGGTTTTTGAGCACATTGACTTGAATTCCAAACAAATGGGTGAACCGGTAGGGAGCTCCCATAGCTGATTTGAAACCATACTTATTCTTGTAGATGTACAAGTTAAAGGAACTTGAAGTATTGTTTAATAACTCATTCATGGAGCATTTTTATAAGGAGTGACCCTTGCTCAGTGTCGGTGATTAAAGAATGGTGGGATGAAAGAAGGAATTTCACAAATAAATCTAAATGTTAGTATCTAGTTTAATACTTCAAATTCCCATGCATGCTAGCCATATTCATGGTTTGTATATTATATGGAGAACATGGTTATGTGCACATTATACGAGATTGGGCTCCTATGGTAAATCACATAACATAGATTTGAGATAGTTCAAGTATTAAATTGGGATAACATCTTATCTCCAATCATGTTGAATATGGTCAGAGCTTCTAAAGAGGTATGGATGACCAAATACCTTGAATTTTTCATGTATTCTATCCTTATTGATGTTATTTGTGATACAAATGCCTTTCCACTATTCGGTTGGGATTGGAACCTTGGTTTACTCCTTGTGCATGTTTATTGTTGTAAATTATGGGTCTCTAGTTTTAGGTTCTATTTATAAGACATTTGTGATTAATTTCTGGCTCCTTTATATGCCATTATTTTCAGTAAACCTTCCCCCAAATTTTTTGAAGAAGCTTTCACAACCCTAGAAAAATTGGGTGATTGGTTTATTCTTGAGTATTTCACCTATATCATAATTTTTGGCATCTTGTCCCCATCACATTTGTTTCCGACATATGTCTAGGACATGTTGGTCCTTAGGGAGATTTCCTATTAGACAATTGCCAAGGTAATCCCCCCTATCTGTCAAATCAAAACAAGAGAGCTTGGCATAAATTCCCCATTAAAATAGGCTTGTACACCTTGACCAATGCTCCTCATTCCTGGAAGGAATCCTTTGCTCTTGAGGAACTCAAATATTGTTTAGTATCTGATAGAACACATGGTCCAAGGAGGACAATTGAAGAACGTTTTAGGTTTATGGGTTTGAACCCCAAATATTGACATGAAATGGATCCCCATGTAATCATTTTTCCAGGATATGTTGATTATGATGAAGTGTTAAGCAATATCCAAGACAACCAACATAAGGGAACTCTTCACATATATAAGGTATCCTCCCTAAATATGGCTAGGTACGAAAGGAAAACTGCTTTTGATGCTAAGATTGAACAAGACATAGTGTAGAAAGAAGTCAAGAAGGCTAAAAGAGAAGCCCTAATCAAGAAGTTTCTATAAGCTGAAGAATAGTTGAAAGAAAAAATAAAGTTCCTAGTCATCCTAAGAGAAAAAGGTAGACGAAAAGGCCAAAAAAGATGTCGAGGATTCCAAGAGAAGAGAAGATGAATGTAATACCCCTAATTTTTACTTGGAATGTATTTAATGAAAATTATGTAAATGATGTAAATGATGTAAATATGCTAATATGGATTCCTACTATAGAGGTCAAGGCCAAGGCCTTACTGGTGAATGTATAGGCATGCATGATGCATATATTTTTATTTGAACCGTATAGTTGGCTGATTAAGTTAATTCGAAATACATGTAAATATTATGTTGAAAAATGATAAAACTGACCAAGATGGTTGTGTAAAGAGAACTACATGGGATATGATTCCATTCGAGGGGAAGAGGAAAGGAGGCCTATGGGAGACTAAATCCTTTGCTGCCAAGTGTCAACCTTAGAACTCATCCAATTTTTTCCATGTGCTTTAAATGAGCCAGCTACCCTCTTTTGACTATTAAACCCAATCATTAAATGCATGTTTGAGGTTGCTGGGAAAAGTCACTTCATGTAATTATTGAAGCATGGGGGTGGTGAAAGTTTTGTCAGCTATCAAAAGTCCTTTTCTTCTATATTTAGAAGCTATGTTAGTTGTCTTTGCACCATCATCTCACATCCTTTGGAGCCAACATCGGTGCACAAAAGGACAATTAGGATTGAAATGGCCAAAACACTATAGATGTGCATGACCATTGATGCATGATCTCCAGACCAGCTTGATATATTTTTATTCTGAGTTTTGGGTTGCATACACGACTATGTGCATTGCAACTCGTGTGTCACACGCGACTATGTGCATTGCAAACCACGTGTACATTGCATATATGAGTTCCCTTTGAGAAACAAGCGTGTCATACACACCTTGACTATATAAACACTCATGTGTACCTTAATTCGACATTAAAAAATATAAATCGTGATTAGATGAGATTAGTTGGGCCTTAATCCGTAACTATCCCAACTGTCTCAACCATCCTAACCCTCAAAACCACTCTATTTCCCAAAGTATAAATAGAGGCCTTGGGATGGGGCTAATGAGGGAATTTTTGAAGAGCAAAGTTATGCTGATGGTATACCTTTAGAGTCTTGGAGTAGTAGAACTTAGAGTCCTCGATTGCATAGGAGTCCTTGTGTCAGAAGCTGGGTTGTATTATCATCTATTCACTGTTTGTTAATAAAGAGAATTCTTCTTCCAATCTTTGTATTGTGCTTTTCTCATGTATATTGGTTAATGAATGATGTTATTTATATTATTGATATGTGTTTAATCTAACCTATGATATATATATGTGTGAGATATTGCTTGAAGAATTGGATCTTTGTAGGTGAAGAGAAGCAACCCTAGAAGCTTTGGAGAAGGTTGAAGTGAGAGAAGACCAAGCTTGGATCAATCGTCATAAACTGGGTAAGCCAAAATCTCTTCCTATTCTCATTTCATTTTCTGTAAAAGCTGATTGTCTGCAAGTATAATAGTAAGTTGGTAACCCAATACCCTAGGTTACAAGGGTGTATTGTCCTGTAGAATAGAACTGGGAACTCCACTGGGGAATCCGGCCTGTTGTGGTTTCATCCTGTAGGTTCACTTTACTAGTCTTTGTTCTAATTCTGATTTTGTGTATGGTCCCTTTTATCTTGCTTTTGATTTACAGTAGAGTGTTCCGAGAAGTTTGTGCTAATCTTTTTTCTTTGATTTTTTTTTATCAATACACGTGAGTTACTGTATAAGACAGTCGCATCTATGAACTTATACATGCGGGTTTCTATATAAGACAGTCGCATGTCATACGTGTTATAGCGGATTTCACCACACTAGGTGAATCACACATTGTATGGCCTTCCCCTATCCCGCTGCAGACTCATTAACCACTATGGACCACTTTTTGTCTTTTGATGTATCATTGACTATCCTTAAAAACATTAGAAAAATTATATACGCGGCATTTCCCCCGATAACCGCGTACATACGCGGATATTCCCTCTATAGTCGCGTACATCGGGATGTGTACATAATCCAAAATCCTTTGGAGCGTTCCTTGACTTGGATCCGACTCATATGACTCCTGGCCTTCCATATGCCTTGAGATTGCACGGATTCGACCTTTCAGTATCACTTTGAAAAGCTATATAAGGAACCCTTGAGACATTGAAAGCATAAGAGAGAATTGAGAGTACCGAAACTATAGTCCATTGTTGCCAGAACTTATGCTTGAGTCTGCATCCCTTTGTCCCTTGGAGCACTGTTGTGTTCTTCCCAAGCTTTCCTTTTGCTAGTAAGCTTGCTATGAAGTGATGGAGGATTGAGGTGGTGGAGGCCCAAGTGGGGGATTCAGTTTCTCCGGTTCGCAGATGTGCCGTCAGAGGTTGTCACTTGTAATCTCTGATTCATATTAATAGAAATATCTTTTCCTGTCCAGTAATGTGTATTTGAATGAATATTGTATCCATTGGAATATGTCAAATGCTTTTACATTATTGATTATATATGCTAGAATAGATCTAACACCATGAAATATAGTATGCTTGTATTGTTTACTTGTTGTTGAGGATGTGCTATAACAAGTCAAGCTGAAGATTGGAAAGCTCAACGGGGATCTACTTCAACCGTCCGTAATAAGGTACGAGTTTCGATCCTTTAGTGTTAGATGTTTTTATTTCTATTGCATATTGGGAAAGATTGATTTCTGGAGTCTAGCTGTCTGTTGTGGTACCCCAAGCCATAGGAATTTCTCTCCGTAACAATACGTGGGTTTCCTGAATACACAGGCGCGTGTGTCCTGTAGCAGTCTAAAAGTTGGATAGGGTTTGCTTGTCCCTGTCTCTTTGCCTTTTCTATTTGTTTGGAAGTCTTCTATTTATGGCATGGTTATGTGAGTCTGAAGTCTGTGTGTCACACCTTTTGCCTGTCTTTCAAGCCTTTGAGTCTTTTGTTTGATTTTCTTGCATTTTGTGAAGTGTCTGTGGTCCTCCTACTTGGTTTATAAGTTTGAGTGCTTGTGTCTAGGTTAGTGATCAGGGCTTTGGATGCTTTATACTCTGTACTACATTTTGTAGTGTCAGTTTGTCACTTGTTCTTTTGTGAATCTAGTGGACTCTTTGGGTTCAATAGTTTCTCCAAGTCATGTTTTTTCCAAGTCTTCTTCTTTATTGGTTGAAGTAGTTCATTTTGGGTCCTTTATACCTCATTTCACTTTTTATATGCTTTGATTATTTGAAGTTTCTCAAAACTTGCATTTAGTTGCATTATAGTTTTTGAAAATTTTGGAAAAAGTGAAGAAAAACATTTTATACTTTTGCATTTAGTTGCATTTAGTCGTTTATTTTCAGTATTTTTGAAATAAAATTCAAAAAATTATAAAAATAAGTCTTAGTTTTATCGCCTTATGCTTTAAATTCATTAGCTTCCAGTTTGCAAAAAGAAAAGAAATTTGGTTTAAGTAGTTATAATTTACTTTTAAATTTTCTTTATACATCATTTTGCTTTTTCTTATCGAGTCTATAACACCACATTGTTTCACACCATATACCTCTGACTAAAAAGGACCTTTTAAAATGAACGATATAATTTAAAAATTATTAGTAAGTTTTATTTTATAGGCTTCTACACCAACTAGCTTAGGCTAGACTTGTGGATTCAGGAGTTTCAACTCTCCACAAGTGTTTAAATTCAGACGTAGTTGGCCAATCAATAGGTAAATCCTCTTCTATCTTGATTGTATATGGGAAGCTCCTCTCAAACAAGAGTTAAGAACAAGGTCACGTGGAGGCTTGGATTGAGGAGATAACCCTCCGATTCCTTGTCAAAGCCTAGACCAAGGTTTTTGCGCATTTGGGGACTTCTGTCAATACCACGCTTTAGGCACCGTGTGGTGCCGGTGTTGACAGGGTTTCAGGATTTTCTACCCTTCCCATGCATACGAACCAAGCTTGCGACTATCCCCCCAAACTGTCAGTATAGTTGCGACAACCTTTAGTCTCTTTGACATATAGGGTTCATACACAGGTACACTGGAAGGCTATTTCTGGATGACCTTAGACGGGCTTGGAAGGTAACCCCAGTAGAAGGTGTGGGAGGGTGGTGGGTGATTCCTCCGCTTGTGCCTAAGAACATCTACAGGGACGCCAAGTAACTGTCTCTCAACTTTCTTTTGGAAAGCATATCTTATACCCTTTGTGTATGTTTTGGCTTTAGGAAATTTTGTAGTGATTGCTGTGTGGTTTGTTTGTGTTAATTCTGCCCTAGGGTGTGTGAAAAGTCAAATTTTTAACTGTGGAAGACCAACCTCTCAGAAGGTCAAGAAGGTTGCAAAACCTTCCTCCAGCTACTACAGTGGAGCCTCCACCGCCCCATCAAAGGCGGAGATTAGATACGAATGGTTCCTTTGAACCAATAGGAATCAGTGAAGTTCTAGGTGATCCAGAACTTAGGACAAACCAAGTTGATACAAATGCAGTAGAGATAGAATAATTGCAGGATGAAGAGTTTGTAAGAAACTTTAATTCACCTCTTACTGACTTAAATGATACTGTGATCGTCTAGGTTCTTCCATTTGATTCACATGTGACTGGTGTTCCCATGAGAAGAATTATGGATAGCTCAGGAGAGAGTCCATCTACCCCCATCTCAGCCATTCCAGCTGAAGGAGTGCCACCTCCCCAGGTTGGTACTCCTAGAACAAATATACCTACTACTCCATTAAATTGAGCTAGTCGGGTAGTTCAACCATCGACTTCCAGAAATGTACTAGGCTCTTCTGGTGGGGTGGTCACTGGGATCCCCAGTGCACATTTTGCTTCACCCTCTTTTTCACACACTGCTCAGAGTGGTCCTGTTGGATCCTCTTCATTTGTCTAAGGTTTGCCGTGGAATGGGGGGCACATTCCCCTATCCACTCCTTATGTAGGCCCTACACCTGCATATGTGGGGATGCAGTTTGGAAATACTAACTCTTATGGTCAATGTTTCCAAACACCGGTTTCAGCTCCATTCACAAGCTCTCCCTTTTCGCTTTTTAGCGGAGGGATACCTGCTCCTGTTTTCTAGACTCCAGTTTCAACTGGGGCGGCTCAAATCACATACATTTCACCGTACACAAATAATCCATTGGATTATGCATGGAATCCATTTCAAAGTAGTCCAACTACTTCACAACCAGTAGCTAGGGGCAACCCCGCCTTTACATTTGGGAACCAGGGGGCAAGTCCTTCTACCTCCCAAAATCGTACTTTTCAGGCTCCGGTTAGGCCCAAGGCTTCCATTCCTGGTAACTTTAAAATTTCCATATTTGTCCAAGTTAATGAATGACTCGGTGAAGCATGATGCCACTTGGCCATCTGTCTCTACTAAGCTACCCTCGGTGTAACGAACATAAATAAGAAAATAATTAAATAATTAAATAATTTATAAGTTAGGTTAGTATGAAAGGAGGCGTCTCCTCATCATGAATGTCCAAGCCATATTTAAGGCCAAGACATCTTTGTAAATATTCATCATCTAATATATTATTCATATTTCATTATTTAAAATGATAGTCGGATTCAACTACTAAAGGACCAACCAGATTCGGTTGCTCCATTTGGTATCATAACGGATTCGCTCCTGCACTCTGAGCTCAAAATCGACTCATCAATCCTTGATTTCTTTCGCTGCTCCATTTCGCCACCTATCATTTCATCCCAAGTGTTGCCGAAAAAAATTAAAAATAAAATAAAATCCAACCTGCTCCATTCCTTGCACACTTGCTCCATCCCCGTTTCCACTTCTCTCCACCTACTGCTTCCATCTCTGCGCTCTCCATCACCTCCATGCCCTTCATCACCTTCGCGCCCTGCCCTCCATCACCTCTGCTCTCCATTCTCGCTGCTCCCTGCTCTCCACCAGATCCCAAGCACCCATGCGCTCATCTCCATCTCCCACCTCCCTCACGCTTGCCCACACTTCTCCTTGCGCTCCTCTCCCTGGATCACACGCCACATGATCCATCCCGCCTTCCACCTCTGCACCGCACTCTCCATCCTCTGCGCATCCCATCGCATCCCACCCATCCTTCCTCAATCTGCATCCTCCACCATTTCCCAACCATTCTCCCTCATTCCCATCCTCCTTCCTCGCCCTCATGTTCATCATCATGCCCTCGCCTCCTTCCTTGCCCTCGGCGTCCATCCTCACGCCGCCATCCACGACCTGCACCAAAAACAAAACACACAAAAAAAACAAAATATTATAATATGATATATATATTATATTATATTTATAATATTTTAATTTGTTTTATTATATTAAATAATAAAAATAAAAGTTTTATTATATAATAATTAATTATTATATAAAAAAAGTATATACAAAATATTATATAGTTTAGAAAAAAAATATTAATTAATTAATATATTAGTATCAAAATTTCACCTTAAAAAGGCCAAAATAGCGTTCTACAAACATCCATGGCATCTTATAATAAGAGTGACAAATTCATAGATCTCCTTGAGGAAATCCTTAAGGACATAGATGAAATAAAGAAAACTATGGATGAAACATTTAAAGTAAATGTAGATGGAGGTGAAAATCACATAGAAGAAGCCACCCAAGTTGATTAAAAACAGGATGATCCTGACCAAGATTGTGATAAGAGACAAGCCGATGTTGCTAACAATAAAGATGATCAATGCTGCGACAAAAATGTCACAATCACAAACACACGAAGGACATATATCATCACAAAGATGGCTATAAAGAACATTAGGGGAAGCAACTATAATATCTATCAGACACAACATAAGACCGATGTTCTTATGAGCATTATAAGCACAAGGAGTCCGTTCAAGGGAATTGACACAAAATGTGTTGGGGATAAAAAAATGAAAATAGTTAAGGTTGTAATGTATGTTGAGCATGTTCAATTGACGACAAACATAGTTAAAAGAAGCAATCACACAAGTAGAAAAAGCGTAAACAAAACTTCACCAAGTTCATACTTATTGCAATTACCAAGACATAATAATCAAAATGAGACAATGGTCGTAATCAAAATCGCACCTCTCAAGTCTTTAGTGCGACATAGAGCCAGAATAAAAGATGACATTAGGAAATACTCGAGCTTTGAGGACAAATCTAGCTTAAAGGGAGTGGCAATGTAACAAACATAAATAAGAAAATAATTAAATAATTAAATAATTTATAAGTTATGTTAGTATGAAAGGAGGCGTCTCCTCATCATGAATGTCAAAGCCATATTTAAGGCCAAGACATCTTTGTAAATATTTAGCTTCTAATATATTATTCATATTTCATTATTTAAAATGATAGTCGGATTCGAGTACTAACGGACCAACTAGATTCGGTTTCTCCACTCGAACATTCCAAAATTCGAGGGCAAAGTTGGTGAAGACCCAGGGGCTCATATCACCACCTTTCACTTGTGGTGCTCTTCCAACTCATTGAATGATGACACTGTTTGGTCGAGATTGTTCCAAATAACTCTAAATAGTGTCGCAGCAAAGTGGTATATTGAATTTCCCTTTGCTGCGTTTGACAGTTTTTGGGACTTAGCCAATGTGTTCCTTAACCACTTCCAACTTCTTGTCCAGTATGATGTCGGTACAGATTTATTATCCACCTTTCGGTAGGACAAAGCCACTCACATTTCAGATCATATCCAAGAGTGGTGAAGGCGGAAGATGATCATCAAGGCCACTATCCCTCCCGAGTTTTTGTTAGAATGGTTCCTTAAGTCCTTATTGCCATATATATCTGAGGATGTATCCACCTTGGGAGTAACTAATGATGAAGAGGATATTCTCAGGGACCAACAGTGAGATTTGATATACTCTCAGTATGGGATAATATATGAAATCATTCCTGAGGCACCGCGGGCTACACATAGTGTTGAGATACCTAAGCCTGGACCCCATGCTGATGGTGTGGTTGGTTCAATGAATTATCCCACTATAGAGTCTTTGGCCAAGCAACTCCATGAGTTGACCATCAAGAAGTCTATAGTGGAGGCAACAAAGGCTGCCCCCTCACCCCAAAACACAAATATTTTTTCTCAATCCTCTCGAAAGGGCAATTAGTATCCTGGTGGGAAGAAGAAGAAGGGGAAGAAAGGTGAGGGAAACCAAAACAAGCCAGATCCCGTGAATAGTGCTCATGGGGGAAAGAAATATAATAAATGAGTGAAGTTTCCTTGCAAGTTGTGCTAGGAAGATCACTTGAACCATAAATTCCCTCTTATAGATCAAGCTCATAAGCTGCTCAAAAATCAACAACTGGTTATCTGAAAGGATCCATTTCCCCAAGGACAGAATGCAGCTTCAATTTCTAATGTAGATGGGGGCACTGCCAGTACCCCTGACCAAAATTATATCAACATGGTTTGATCCCAGACCTTGCTCTAGACTAAAAATAAGAACTATGAGACCGAGGCTCCAGAGCAGGGTAAGTCTATAGGTGAAACTTCTAACCCTCTCACAATCGAGAAACCTATTGAACCTATGCCTAAGATACTGAAAGGCGTCTTTAAGAAAGGATTTCACAATCCTAACGCTAGGGCTGCAGCCAATTACTCTGTAGTTGAAGATTTATCCCAAACCCCTTGTGCGATGTTAGCTTTGGAGGTGCTATAGAGTTGTCCCACCTAGCGAGATGCACTCTTAGCAGCCTTAGGTAGTATGGATTCGTCAAGCCTTATGGCGAAATTCAATTTGTCTGATGTCAAAATTTTCCTACTGTATCATGTGGCTTTGTCAATAGATGTCATCCATGGTGGAAAAACCATTGGAAGGTCAGTTTTTGACAAAGGTGCTTCCACATGTGTCATGTATTTGTCTTGGTGGAAGGCTCTTGGATCTCCAAAGCTAGTTCCATTGAACACCCTACTTACTGCTTTCGACGAAAGGTCATTTCGTCCACATGGTATCCTGCCAGCTTTTGAGATTAAGTTGGTAGGGAAGGTAGTGTCTGTTGAAGTAGAGGTGGTTGATGCCCCATTGGATTATAACTTGCTTATGGGGAGAAGTTGGACTTATGCTATGTGTGCAATCACCTCGGCCGTTCTTTGAGTGGTAGTGTTTCCACATGAAGGGAAGTTGGTTACTGTTGGAAACTCAGTTTCACTTGGAAGGGCCGTATGGAAACTAATGAGTCCACTGTGCCATTGGTTTATCAGGTTAGACCAACTAATGAGAGCTTGGGGGTTGGTATGTATTCATCATTAATGGGCACCTTTGATATCCCAGCCCCTGTAAACTATCTAGGTTCTACCTATATCGAGAAGTCTGTCGAGATGGTTGTCGATAGAATAGATCCTTTGGTTCTTCCTTCTTGTAATGAAACTGAAGTGCCCTTATTGGAGGTTGACATGACTTTTCAAACTATCATTAACACCAATGCTGATCCTATTTCGACTCCTTTTTCAATCTTTGAAGAGTCGGAAGAAGCTTATCTGCCTACTTGGGCAGAGAACTCTTTATATTTCGTTGACTACTTAGACGTGGTTTTGCCTTCAGACGAAGCCATTTTGGATACCATGAACAGGCAAGGTAAGATTTGCAAAGATATTCACTGTAGATCCTACCCCCTTCCCGAGATAAGTAGAATTCAAAACCAGGAGTTTGATACAAGACTGGCGGAGGATATTGATCTTATCAATATCTCTGCAAACCCTACTGTCGTCGAAACTATGCATGATGATGAAAACTCTTTTTTAGAAGAATTTGTCATAAATATTTCCCTCTTAAAGGAATTTCGTGCATGTGCCTTGTCATCCCTACTAGGCATATATCCACATATCGTTGAACATGGAATCCGAACCTACCTTGATTCTAAACTTGTTCGATGAATACGGAAAAAGTACTATGCTTAGCACTTTTTCTTGTATTTTTCTTGTATGTAACTTTATATACAATAGTTAGTCGGTTTGTGTTCTTATATCATCTGTTGGTTGTTACAGATGTCTTCCGAGTGGTTCGTAGGTTTTACAGATGGCGCTAGTCATCACACTTGCAACCTGGCTTCAACCGCATTGGTTATTTACTCACCCTCAGGACAACTAGTTGCCTCTGGAGGCGCTTGCCTAGATCCTGCGATCAATAATTTGGCTAAATACAGGGCTGTCATTGAGCTTTTATGGGATGCTTTGTCACGTGGAATCACCCAGTTGGAAGTTAAACTTGAATCTCAACTGGTGGTTTCCCAGCTCAATCGAGCTTATCAGGTGCGAAACACTATTTTGTTACGTCAGTTTTTGCAAGTTAAGTTATAGGAAAGAAATTTTGATTTTAATTCATTCAATCATATTCCAAGAAATCAAAATTCATTAACTGATGCATATGCGAACTATATCTTAGATTGGAACTTAACACACATTTTATAAAAATATATAACAGATACATTGTGAATACATGTAAATAAACCGACAATATATATATGTGTGTGTGTGTGAATATTTTTCCATAAGATAGGTCGAGTTTTGATCGTCAGATCCAGTCATAAATGTATACATATACAAAAATATACAAAATTTGGATCGCAATCCATAAAATGCTCCTATATCTAATCTTGACCACCTTGGTCATCTTGATCACCCTGGTCACCCTTATCATTGACCACCTCAGCTTCTTCAGCTGCAGCAACCTCCGCGGCCTCTATGTAGACAAGTAGAGTTGTGGCTACCCTTCTCATAAGGCGTATCTAGATGGGTGGAATCCCGACAACAAGTTCCTGCATCATGGCAGGGATCTACTCAATGCGTCTGGTTGGGACTCTTTGGGTAAGCCTGGCTAGCTTCCCCTCAAGTACCCTGATCAAACCTTGATCTTCCCTTGCCACTGGTCGTACATACATCCTAGGATGCCCATCAGGGTGGACAAGTCCAATATATGCATTTTAAACATTAAATGGATTAAAAACTCTTATACATATTTATATATCTTTATGATAAAAAATTCATAAAAATTTAAAAACTTGAAAAAACCAAAATACCTAGCACTCCCCATACTCCTCCAAAAGGGAGGACAAGGTCATTGTCTCCTTGAAATTCCAAAAAAACATATGGAAACTGCTCTAGTGCTGGCAACTGTCGTTGCCACCACAAGTAGAAATCATCATCATACACGCTCTGAACTGACCCACCGCCGCCCTAGCAAAATAAAATATCTCCCCACCTAGTAAGTCTAGGTTGACGAGGAGAGAAGGCTGGAAGTGGTACTGCAGGGACAATTGCGGGCACTCTCTCAAAGAAGAAGGCCACCAATACACTAGAATATCCAAAATTCTTTTGTCATCCTCTCTTGCAGTCAGAGAGTTGTTTTTTCATTATCGGAATTATTCCTGAGCACCAGTCAAACAAAGTTCCCTGTAGCCACTCTACAACAATTCTCATCTAGTTCCGAGTAGCAAGATGGAGTGATGATGATCCTGCAACCCTCACTATAGTGCTTACCAACACATGTAGTAGGAAGTTACTAATATGTACAATAGGGATGCATGATCTCTTTTTCTGACTGTTGGGCGTGCAGTAAGTGTTTATGTAATCCTCAACACTCATGGGGTGACCGCCCCTACCAGTACCCTCGAGGTTGACAGGTGTTCCTTGTCGAGACAAACCCGTAATGAAGTATATGTCTTCCAGTGCCACCTCCAAAATTTGACCTTGAAGGTTAAAGGCCCCAAGGTCATGGTCCCAATAGCCAATCAAAAACTCTAGCAAACGGACATTGGCTCGCATAGGTGAAGTTCAAAAGAACTTTAATAACCCACTTTGCCGCAACGCTTGCACAGTGGGGGCACTTTGGAGTGCCTCTCGGTCCATATCTTCATGTTCCCGCTCCTTCCATTCCAACACCATGTTTTAATCTGCCCATGAAACTGTTATCAAATATTAAAATTTATCAAAACAATTTGATTTTGGCCTTAACATTCTTTTCCTATGTCGCGTAGTACACGCGACTGTCTTTAGACAGATCATGTATTACACGTGGGTTGCCTTCAGGCAGGTCGCGTGTAAAACACGTGTACGCGACTGTGTAAGTCACCTACCCGAGTGTACTGCGCGACCCCCTTAATATAGGCTTAAAACATACAAATTTGCATAAAATTGAAAATATAAACAATTGGAATGGAAGAGAATGAAGAGCTAGCTTACCTGGCACTTGCGGTATCGAAAATCATCCACTGGTTTGTCCACACCGAGCGATTGAAGTCAGAAGTAAAAATTGCCTATATTGGGTAAAAATATGAAATGGTATTTTTGATTTCTATTTTTGGACTATATATAGAAATAATTTCAAATTGTGGGTTTTTAACCTATAGTTTTCAAATTCTTATATAATCAAACTAATGCTATGTCATGTTTTCCTAATGCAATAGATCCAAGGTCACTTAAAGTTGTTATTCACTCATATAGGATAGGATTTTGGTCATTTATATGCATTTTTGCATCTATACTTAATCCTTTTTAACCCTAGGATCACTGCTTTGACCACAGACCATGGTGTTTAACCATTATTACCTTGCCTATACCATTGTTCTTTTGTGGATAGGGCCTTCCTTCCATGAGTACTGTCACATACCCCAAATTGCAATAACATTTTATGCTTAAGAAGACATTATATTTTATTTTTATTGTAAATTTTGTGATTATTGACCAAATGGGGTCAATGATGATTGTAATTAATTTTGCTGAATATTTTATTAGTTAATAAATAAAATGTGAGACAAACAACTTAAGGAGGCTGTTAAATGAGTGTCTACTGGCCACTAGGTGGAATAGACTGGGGTCAGAACAAATTGACACATGGCAGCACCTTCAACGACTTCTAGCTGTTGCAGTAGAAAACTTCCCTATTTCTGTGGTCATGTTCCCAAATAAAGTGGAACAAGAGCAGGTGGCTCATTAAATGAAAAACTGACCAAAAGACCTAGGCATGCTTATAATTACCCATCGAATTCAGCAGGTGTCTGTTTAATCTTTTCTTGTGAAATTTTCTGAAGGGAAAAGTGTGCACAAGATTTTTGATGGAGGGGAAAAGCAAAAGTGGTTTGAGTGTGGAAGCTCTTTTACTGAACTAGCGCAGCTGATTTGCTGAGTTCTTTACTGTAGAAGGAAGAAGTATTACTGTTGAATACTTCTGTGGAGTTGCAGGGGTTTTATATCCCATCCTCTCACCCAGTGCTTTCAACCAGGTGGACCAGTGGACAGGCTCGGGGGTCCTAAGACAAGCAACTAAGCTATCTTCAGGAGTTGGTTGGGTGGAACGGGCTCCTTAGGCTGTTGTCTTCTCTACAAGTTCTCAGGTTCTAAATGTTGTTTTATTTTACTTTATGCAAGTACAGGTACTGGAATGAATGAAGTTAAAATTAGATTTACTGGATAAGATGTTTTCTGCAAATTAGATAGTGTAAACCTGATTTATTTCAAGAAGTTACTAGTTAAGTTTATGTGAATAAATATTCTAGGGTTAGATTTAATTAATTGATGAAATTACCTGCCTGTATTTTTCCACTCGTCTTAAGACGAAGTACTCTAGTACAATAGGTGTTTAGATGAATGATTACATCAAGTTAATATGTGTTGAAATATTTACTGTTAGTGTAATTTAGGAATGATAGTAAAAATCCCTTAATTCTAGAATCCCTTTCCATTATATTCATTTATGAATGTTTCTTTTAAATACTTTACATAATTTTTTAAATTAAATTTTACTACAGAGATTTATAGCTATGTTTAAGATAACTTATCATTAACTTCCTTCTCTAGGATTTAAACATATAAATATTTATACTTATAAACTACTTTAGAACAATAAAGAAAGTTACTAGAAATAAATTATATTTTGACAGACATTACTTTGTAAATACGATAATAAAACTAATATTACTATTTAACCAATAAGTTAAATTACTTTAGTCTCGAATACTAGTAATATTAAATAATATAAAGCTAAAGCAGTAAAATATTAAGTAAAGCAGTGTTATAAAACATAATTACTATTAACTGTCAAAACCCTAAAAAACTGCTAACCCTAAAAAACTGCTAGCATAACCTTCATCCAGAATTCTATTAAAGATAAATAATTTTTTTCTCTGTATCTGAACCACCTACTTAAAACAAAAATAAGAACTTAGGTTAAACTTTTTATTTTCATTTTTTTTTTACAAGTTAAAGAAATTTTACACCAACTGTTATCAAATGGGTTAGTTTAGTTACAACTGTCTTATTTTCAACATCTAGATATAAACAGAGTTCATTATATATTTAAAAAACAACGTATAAAAGAGATAAACAGTCTTTTATAAAAAATCTAAATAATCTTTTACAAACAAATTCATAAACTATTAATTAATAATTAGATTTACCAAAATAAAAACTAAATTTAAACAAAACTCAAGGATTTCCTTATAATAGAGTTTTTATTATAAAATTTCGCTCACAAAATGACTTAATCTTTATAAAAACCAAACAGTACATCATCACCATTCCAATCATGGATTTGTAGTGCTTTAAAAACAAAAAAACATAACCTTTTACATTTTCTTCCAAACAAGTCTAGGGACGAAGTATTATCAACCTCAAAGTTAAAGATTTAAAACTCTATGAGTTTTCTAACAAAAAAATAAAAATAAAACCCTATCATTTCCAACAGCAACCCATCAAAACAGTCCTAAGGCGTTACGACTTCTTTTAAATTACAAAGCCTTCAAACATCATACACAGTCGTGAAACCCTCCATCAACACATAATTTTTCTCACACAACCTCTCCAACTTAGCCTTACATATCTTGCGGAAGGGAACCTCAGGGTGTATAACCGAGGCTTACCCGGATCAATGCATGTATTATATAGCAGTTCAAACCCTGTAGCATTTAAAGTAAAACACTCCCACCTGTAGCTATGTATTAGCGAGATTTCACCTGTGGCCACATTGAAAATGAACAGTAAAAAAATTGTTAATAATATGCTAGTTTAATTTTATAGATTTTCTTTGTAAGATTAGAAATACTAGGGAGAGGAAAAGAAGTTTTACCACGTAGATTAAGAGCTCACCGCCATGTTTATTTTTCTAGAAAACCCCTCTCACACAATGCTTAGATATTTAGAGGAAACCTCAGTTCAAACACTGTAAACGAGTTGATCCTTAGTTCTCAAACTACGATGAGAAGTTGGAGGGTGGATTCTGCAAATGCCACGACGGAGACCACGATGGCAAGAGACACACAGTTTCGGACCGTTGAACTCCTCTTTCAAGCTAAAACACAGTTGTTGCTATGGAGGCCGAGAAGGCCGAGAGCCTATCGGCTCTACCCTCCTCTCCACCTAAAAGCAACAAAACAATAGTGAAATGAAGCGAGATTTTAGGTTAAGGATTGATTTTATACGCTTAGGGTTTTTGCTTTAAACCTCCCTCCTTGATTTGTTAACACATGGAATGCACCAACTAGAATATCTTTTGGGTTTTGATATAGTATAAACGATGCGCAACTCTGCAAAACAAATGTGTGTTATTACTAACACATAACTTATGTTTTGATAAGTATTTTATGTAAACGAAAGTTTATTACGATAATAGTTATGTATACATGTTATAGTTTAGATAGGATAACATTTTATTGCATGCATCATTTAGGCATATTATAAATACATTGGATTTATATTACATATGTTTAGGATAAGCATATAGGTTTGTTTTGTAATTCAATATTCATACCAATGCATAAGGATATGCATCAATGGGAATTATATGCTTATACTAAGTTTTCTTTGAATATAGTTAATATATGAATGTTATGTAATAAAATTGATGGCAAAAAAATATAGCATTTAGAAGTTCTAAGTCCTAAAACAATATAATTTCACAGATATAAAATATATGGAAAAGAAGTAAATTTTTAGTACCTTCAATAACCAAGAGCTGGATGATTTTTATACTACTTCACACCTATAGCTTATTTATAAAAATTAAATGAGTTCTCTAGCAATTCTTCTGTTGTCGAACTAAATAATCCTGAATCTGAACTGGAAGTAAAAGGCTTACCTGTAAGATACCTGTAAAAACATCATTTGTCTGCTTTAGCTTCAGAGAGCTAAGTAAGCCTCGGGAAAAACCAAAATCCCCTTCAGTAAACAAGAAAATGCCTTTAGAACCATACACTAACTAGAAAGTAAACAGATGATTTCAATGCATCACTTCTCTAACTTTTTAACTTTTTAGACTGATTTTTCAATGCATTTTGGATGTTGTTAGTAACAAGTATGTTTTAAATTATTAAGGAATTGTGTAGTCTCTCGAATTAGTTAGTCTAGGATGTTAACTGTTAGTTGTTAAACTAACATCTTTAGGCAACAACTTAAATTTTAATGTCGCATGGAAAAAATTTAAATTTTATGAATTTTTGGAGTGTTACAAGTACCCTACTTTAGAACACATTGTTGTCTTTTGGTACTCATGCCGCATTCGTCATAGGTTCAGGGGAGACTTATTAGTTATTTTTCACGACAAATTGAGCCTCATTTTGGTCTTTTTTTACAAGTTGTCCCCTTTATAAGGCTCCCCTCCCTTATGGAGTTTCTTTAGGCCCAGGTCTAACTCCTCAAAATAGACTTGACTGCCGAGTAAACTTGTCCATTCAGGCTCGTTAAGAATATGTGAATGGGAATGCACATTGGTGGTAGGTTATCACTTTCTTGGACCATCTGGAATAATACAAGAAAGGAACACTCTCTTTTCTATGGAATTGAGAAGAGTATTCTCAGGTATAGGTTTATCGCTTTTCCGGACCTGAGGGACTAAATTTACGAAAAAGGAGCACCTGATATGAGCTTAGTTTTCTCTTTTTAATGCTCTGGACCTAAACATGAAAAATATTCCGAGTGTACTTTATGCATTTGTCATGCTCATTAAACACTAAAGAACAAAGCATCGAGTTTACTGTTGTAAGCCCCATTTCTCGTAACCAAATGGATCTTTCCGAGTGATCTTGCTTTCCTTCACACTCGTAAAAATAAAGCTATAATATTCTTTTGAAGGAGCGTTGGGTAGGTGGTAATTTAACCTTTTTCAAACCTCCCTGACTAAGTACGAAAAATGTGCACCTTACTTCTTCAGAAGGTAAGAGAGTTCTTCTGTGGTATGTTTTATACTTTTCCAGCCTCAGGGGACTAAATTGGATGAAAAAGCACCCCCTAGAGTCTTCTTCAGAGTTTTTAGACTCTCTAAACATGAAAACACCAACGAGCAAGTACTAGTTCAGGGTTGTAAAATCCAGGAATCAGTGACACTATCAAGCATTATTCTCTCCCCTCTTTAAGCTTGTCAAAAATGAAGAGAGACTCGATTTGACTTTCCTGGACTCGTTAAAATTTAACAGGAAAGATAAGGAAGAAGTATTATTTTTGGGGAATCTTACTCCTCCACTTGTCCTTTATACATGGGGAATCTTATCATAATAGATAAGCTTAGTTTTCCTATCTGCAAAGTTAAAATCTGCCTTGGGTCATCTCTGTGTCATGCTCACTGTTCAAGGATGTATCCCTACATCTGATTATTATCCTGATTCCATCAAAATATTATCTTCGTATCATTTGTGTCTACCTTCCCATATCTAGTTCCTAGTCACTCTTGTGATCCGTTGGAGGATCTTTTTCCATCCTCATCACAGTATGGTTTCTCATCAGCACTTCCTGAAGACGAAAACCTAGATTTTTGACGATGGTACCTTAGGTTTCACTATCATTATTGGTGAAATCCTTTGCTTTAATTTGTCAGTTTCACCTATTGATTGACAATATGTTGAGTCCTTTCCATGTTTGACTTTAGCACACCTATTCACATGGCTAGGATTGTACTGGTTCCTTTGAATTCCGATGAAGACCTTAGGTTCACCTCTATAACCTAAGTTACGCAAGTTTATGTTACGATCAGTTACACAGCTTCCAGATTTTGAAGATTCATCATTGTATATTGTGGCTTTGATCCACCTTTGTAATATACGTGGTCTTGTACCCATTGTTAGGATTATTAATCCTCCCTTGTCCAAATTTGGTCATATGTCTAAATTGGGAGTCATGTCTAAATCGAGAATCCATCCAGTCTATTTATAGTCATTAGCACCATTGGGTAAAATTGACCTAATTGGGGCACATGTTTCAGTTAATAAAGTGTGGGGAACACTAATTGAGGCTCACTGCCACTTATTTCACTTGATTTCATAAGTTTAGGAGCCTCCTAGATCAATCCCTACAATTTAGGTAGCCACTAGGAGTGCCAAAACCAACCAAGGTCAGTTCACTTCAGTTAATGACTAGTCAAGCTAAGTTAGGAGTCAGTTACTTTCAGTTCAAGTCCTCCACATTCAGTTAGTGCTAAGTTTACTTGACTGCACACATGTGGGGCACATTTCTCACCTACCACAGTCAGTTAGCCATTGGTCAACACTGAATGTAACACTTGAGTTGTGTTTTAGAACTCCGGTTATGGTTTAGACAAGGACAATTAACTACTGGGTCCTCCAATAATGATTTAGACAAGTCTTGGTTACCTACAGTCAAGTAGAATCTAATCAACTCAAACTTCCTCATGTGGATTTGAATTGCTTGTGGCTATTAAATCCATTTTACTTCATTGTAATTATCATCTGAATTAGTTTTTTTATTAATGAAAGCATTCACGGCTGCAAGCCTTTTGCACTGTTTCATTCTTCAATTGCTGAGTAAATTGTGAGATCTTCTTTGTGAGTTGTGTATTTGTCTGCAGATCTATATGCTCAAATTTACATGGTATCAGAGCCTCGGTGGACAAGACTCCTCTCCTCCTCAGATCTCTAGGCGGATCATTCTTGCGCAAAATTGCTCCTTCCAGTACTGCACCAGAAGCGGAGAATTTACCACTTAATACCCCAAGCAAAGGAATTGTTGATCAAGCTTGCTTGATTAACTAAGTTGGGTGTGAAGGAAATTCCAAAAGTGCAGACTATCGACCTTACTTTGTATGTTTGATTGTGTGACAGGTTATCAGCTTTTCTTACAGCATTCGCTACAAGCAGTCTCTTCTTCTCACTACATTCGCTACAATAGCTCAGTCTTTCTTATTTCATTCAAAATGGCTCATCCAATGGAGCCTCTCACTCCCTTCAACTATCACGAGTGGAAGGATGACATGAAAGTATTGCTCCGCACCAAGCATCTCTTCAGACTCATAGAAGAAACAGAGGAAGAGCCATAATCAGATAAAGACAAAGCTAAGTACATGAACAGGCTTGATGAAGCCATTGGACTCATATCCTTCTCAGTCTCTAAATATATTCGATTTCACATCCAAGACTTGGACACTCCCAAGGAGGTTTGGGACAAGCTTGCTTCCTTATTTGATAAGCATGATGAGATGAGGATCCATCCTCTAGAAAATGATCTGATTACTCTCAATCCATCAAATTTCGAATCTCTAAATGAATTATTCTCAAAGTTCAAGAACCTGATATATCAGTTGAAGCAATGCAATGTGAAGAAGGATGAAGATCAGCTCATCCTTTCTATTCTCACCAAGCTCAATTCAGACTACTCAGTCTTTGTATCCACCTTCCAAACAGTAAGGCTCACTACTCCAAATTGGAAGATGCCCACTCTTAATGATTTCATCCAATCTCTTATTTCTGAGAATGATAAATTGATCCAAATGGGGATCATTCGATCTCCCAAAGATCTAGCTCTTGTTGCAAGAGGAGATAAGGTAGCGAATGACAAAGGGAAGCAAAGAGATGAGTCTGAGCAGTTAAAAGAATCTTCAGGTTCGAAGAGAAGCAAGAAGAATGGAAAAGGCAAGGTCCTCTGCCCTTACTGTGGAAGGGGCTTCCATTCAGAAAGCTCCTGTATGAGAAGACAACTTGATGAAATGGCTCTTATTTTGAAAAAGCACAACATTTCTGTACCTGCTAGTGCAAGGAAGGAAGACTCTGAAGAAGAAGAAGAAGAATACCAAAGGAAAGGACATGCACTGAAATCTTGCTGCACATCAACACCTGCCTTCCTCATTGATTCTGGAGCTTCCAACCATATGGTTGCATCCAGCGAATCATTCTCTTCTTTTCAGTCCTTTGATGGTCCTAGTATTCAGATGGGCAATAACAGTAAAGTCCAAACCAAAGGGAAGGGCTCTATCCAACTTGAACATGGAAGGTTCAAATATGTGTTGTTTGTTCCCTCCCTGGCTTCAAACCTGTTATCTGTCTATCAGATGACCCATACTGGATCTCCAGAGCGAGTGATCTTTGGTCCTGACTCAGTGGAGATCACATATATCTCTACTAGGAGCATCATAGCAAAGGGTATTGCGAATCATGCTTCAAAAGCATATGAGTTCTCACATTTCATGCCTCCTTCAGAACCAATGCACTCTCAATAGCCACCTGCAAGGGAAGGTAAATCCATTGCATCTACTTCTTTTACAGCTTCTACTAGTATTGCAGATCCATCTATATCAGTTTATGACATTAAGATTCAGGGTGACTCAGATATAGATTCAGTCCCTACTTCCAAACAAGAAGCTAGGAAGATGACTGGAAACTCACCTGACACTCAGGAAGGAAAGACTCTTGCGCTATGTCATACTATTTTACCTCCTTCAGAGAGATGCAATATACTTCCTGTAAGATGTAATATGGCAAGGGCTTAGTCTTACTACAGTCAGAAGAATGGATATGATCATACACCTCTTCATTCAGCAAGAGACAAAGATTACATTCCTCCTTCCTCCCATCATCATTTTTGGAGAAGAAGGAGAAGTCTACATGCCAGGCCCCAGAATACCTGTGCACAGCACACCATGCATGCTGCTTCACTACCTCACAGAGATGAAGATTGCAGCAACATATTTTCAAGTTTTTCAAACTTGAGACCTGATTCTACCTGCTTAACTAGAAGGAGGGATTTTTTCCCATGTGGTTTTTGCCCTAGCTCCTTGTATTGAGTGGTTACTTTACTTTACTTGATGTAATGGGTGACCTATGGTGTTAGTTACCAGGGCCCACAGTTTGTCCAAGTTAGCATTCAGGGGGGGTGTTAGGATTATTAATCCTCCCTTGTCCAAATTTGGTCATATGTCTAAATTGGGAGTCATGTCTAAATCGGGAGTCCATCCAGTCTATTTATAGTCATTAGCACCATTGGGTAAACTTGACCTAATTGGGGCACATGTTTCAGTTACTAAAGTGTGGGGACCACTAATTGAGGCTCACTGCCACTTATTACACTTGATTGCATAAGTTTAGGAGCCTCCTAGATCAATCCCTACAATTTAGGAAGCCACTGGGAGTGCCGAAACCAACCAAGGTCAGTTCACTTCAGTTAATGACTAGTCAAGCTAAGTTAGGAGTCAGTTACTTTCAGTTCAAGTCCTCCACATTCAGTTAGTGCTAGGTTTACTTGACTGCACACATGTGGGGCGCATTTCTCACCTACCACAGTCAGTTAACCATTGGTCAACACTGAATGTAACACTTGAGTTGTGTTTTAGAGCTTCGATGAACTTCGGTTATGGTTTAGACAAGGACAGTTAACTACTGGGTCCTCCGATAGTGATTTAGACAAGTCTTGGTTACCTATAGTCAAGTAGATTCTAATAAATTCGAACTTCCTCATGTGGATTCGAATTGCTTGTGGCTATTAAAGCCATTTTACTTCATTGTAGTTATCATCTGAATTACTTTTTTTATTAATGAAAGCATTCACAGTTGCAAGCCTTTTGCACTGTTTCATTCTTCAATTGCTGAGTAAATTGTGAGATCTTCTTTGTGAGTTGTGTATTTGTCTGCAGATCTATATGCTCAAATTTACACCCATATCATATGATGTAATCAAATATTGTAAAGGAGCTAGTGTTCCAGTATATTGAACATGACATCCTCAGATATGATTTTGTATATGACATTGATATGTATTTGTTGCAAGTACTTCCTCTGCTTCCTTGGACTTCTGAGTTCTCCAAGATAAATATTGTAATGTATTTCGACCATTGCTTCCCTTTGACCTCACACATTAGGGGGCATCTGTTATCATCCAAAATGGCACTTCTTCGTTCGAGTGCTGACATTTATTATGGTGGTGCAGAAAAGGACAATTAGGATTGAAGTGGCCAAAACACTATAGATGTGCATGACCATTGATGCATGATCTCCAGACCAGCCTGATATATTTCTATTCTTAGTTTTGGGTTGCACATGTGACTATGTGCATTGCAACTCGTGTGTCACACGCGACTATGTGCATTGCAACTCGTGTGTCACACGTGACTATGTGCATTGCAACTCGTGTGTCACACGCGACTATGTGCATTGCAACCCACAAGTACAATGCATACGTGAGTTACCTTTGAGAAACAAGCATGTCATACGCGCCTTTTCTATATAAACACTTGCGTGTACCTTAATTCGACATTAAAAAATATAAATCATGATTAGACGAGATTAGTTGGGCCTTAATCCATAACTATCCCAACTGTCTCAACCATCCTAATCCTTGAAACCACTATATTTCCCAAGGTATAAATAGAGGCCTTGGGATGGGGCTAATGAAGGAATTTTTGAAGAGAAAAGTTATCTTGATGGTATACCATTAGAGTCTTGGAGCAGCAGAACTCAAATTCCTCGGTTGCAGAGGAGTCCTTGTGTCAGAAGCTGGGTTGTATTCTCACCTAGTATTCAATGTTTGTTAATAAAGATAATTCTTCTTCCAATCTTTGTATTGTGCTTTTCTCATGTATATTGGTTAATGAATGATGTTATTTATATTATTGATATGTGTTTCATCTAACCTCTGATATATATATGTATGAGATATTGCTTGAAGAATTGGCTCTTTGTAGGTGAAGAGAAGCAGCCCTAGAAGCTTTGGAGAAGGTTGAAGCGAGAGAATACCAAGCTTGGATCAACCGTCATAAACCGGGTAAGCCAAACTTTTTTCCTATTCTCATTTCATTTTCTGTAAAAGCTAATTGTCTACAAGTCTAATAGTAAGTTGGTAACCCCATACCCTAGGTTACAAGGGTGTATTGTCCTGTACCACACCATTGAGTTTTTCTACTCATCGACTCTTGAGAAGCCATAATTTATGCTAAAAAAGGTTCTCCAACAACATACAATAGATTGGACTTTACTATACACACTGGTAAGCGCTACAAGGGTTAGATTTTCTGATGGAACTATGAATCTGTGAAGGGGAACACATTCCTTGTGTTGTGTGGGGCAGTTAGAAGGAGTGACATGGATGTGATTGTTGAGTGATATCTCTGTAGAGCTATGTATGAGAATTTGTCTAAGCATAGAGAGCAGTATGAGTTGTGCATTGAGAGAGAGAATCTTGTAGGTGTTTCCTTCACCTTGGTGGCCTCATAACCCAACTTGGAGGTGGCATCTTAGCAAAAGAGTATATGTTGGATAGAGTGCCAACGGTTTGGTGGAAAATCGCCCTTACAAAGCCAGTTGGTTGGATCTTATTTATTTAAATATAAGTATTCTTTTTTATTTTAATCTACAATGTTTATTTGATTCCTGTAATGATTATGATTGTAATTTCATGCTATGTGTGTGGATTGAGTTTATTTCCGTTGTGTGTTTTTATTACATATCTGCACACATATTTTAGATGTTGCAAACTTGTAATGATGGTTATGGGGAAAAAAATAGAAGCCTGCATTTAGCTAATTTTCCCTCTGCTGGTCAGATTGGGTGAAGGGGATGTTACAATGAAGAAAAAATGAAGGAAGATGAATAAGATGGGAGCAAATGAGACGCATCCAAAAGAATTGTGGAAGAATAAAAGAGAAAGAAAGAAGCAACCCATGGATCTAGAGAGGAGTAAAATAGGAAACATAAGAAGTTGAGTCCAAAAAAATTAGGGAAAAACAACTCGAAGAAGAGTTGAGCGAAGAAGGATAAGCTTAGGAATTATACGAGCAAAGAAAACAAAAGGAAAATAAGCCTGAAGGACAAAAAAATAAGGAGGAGGAAATTAGGAAATTCAGTATAAGAGGGATTCTACTTACCTCATGAATTCTGATTATACTATAGTTTAATTAGGAGATTATTATTTCAACAAATATAGTAAGCATGTTGCAAAGATGCCCTCAAAGAGATAAAGGATAAGAGGGACTCCATAAAATATAGTTTTTTGGGATATTGCAAATAAGGATCCCTAATAGATTGTGGTTGATACAACTTCTCTATTATGATAAATTTCCAATTCCAATTCCATGACAATGGGAGATATTATATTATTAATAAATAAATATAAGGAGCAAGTAAACTCTCCGAAGGAGTAGTTAGCAGAAGCAGAAAACCAACATAGAGAAGAGGTCAACCAATTAATCAAAGAACATGAAGAAAACATTGCCTCCTTAAAGAGTGAAAAGGAATATGTTATGCATAAACTAAAAAAGTTATTAAGGATAGAACCCATTAACACTTTATTTTCTAAAATAAAAGGCTATGAAGGAAAATGAAGCATAAATACAAGCCCAAAAGGAGTTTTCCTACAGTTGGATGAATCATAATAGTGTTATCCTCAAATTGTTAGGATATCAGATCAAGTTGAGTTGTAAGAGGAAAAATGGAAGATATCACAATATAAGTTCAATGAAATTCTCGATTGGAAACAAAATTATAAGGAAAAACTTGAGATACTACTGAGTATGGATAAGAAGGAAAGTTACAGGACCATAATATGGATAAATTCATGGAAAACTACTTGTGTGGAAATCAATGAAATTATCAGTATCACTGGTTGATCCTATTTCAGGATGTGGAATTCCGTTGACCCCATTCTTGACACGATTGATATGACTACACTCGATGACTTGGAGAAATAAGATACGATTAAATTGAAGATTGAAAATGCAAAGTAAGATTGAGACAAAACCAAGGAGACACTTAACCAACTTACATAAACGAATGATGAATTGTTGAACAATTATTTATTTAGGTCAATCAAACTGTCTACCCTATAAGATGCATTTGTGAAGAAAGACATGAAGGATTTGGAATGAGAAGTTTAGAAGAATATATATGATGGAGATTTGTAGGTTGAGAAAATGAAGAATGAAATAATAGCTCAAATTGGAAATTCACGCCCTGTGGAAATTATTCCATGAAAGTGGTAAATAGATTAATTTATTTTTATTTTTGTAATTTTGTAGATTTAAAATGTAAATGTAGTTATTTACATATATCAGTTGTCCCCTGACTTTGGCATTTAAAAGTAAAACTCATGAGGCTAAAAGGGGGTTGGTGGCAGGAAACTCTTTTTCAAAAATTATGTACACTATTGTCTCAGTTGATTGAAGAATGAAATCCAATGTAACTGTTGAAGGCATTATTTTTCTACCAGAACAAGACAAACTAATGTTCAATATTTCGGTGATATTTATGGTTGTGTTGTTCATTTAATATAGATATAAACTATTTTTCATTCTCCTCCGAATGGTAACATGATTTAGTTCTTTAATGATTGCATTTAAAATACAGGAAATATTTGTGATGCTATGAGTAACTATTTATTTTGATGTGTTACTACATATTTTGAATAAAAAGTTCTTAGTTATGATGAACGATTTCTCATGTTGTGTATTTGTATTCATTCCTATGATTTAATTGCTTCCTATTATAGTTTTTCTCCTTATCAAGATAGATTAATTTTGCTTTTAAATGTTCTTTTAGAATAGATTTACATTCAAAGAAATTCAAAACTCATTTTAATTAGGTTGTTAGATTTAATTAATTAGAAAAAATTATAATCACAAAATTACAGTGGAAAGTGGTCCCACATACCAGTCAGAAAGAGTCATTCCAAACGTGACCAAGCCTAACTTGAGGCTTGCAATCAAATATTTCTATTATTGTTTCCATGGTAATCCTGATCCACCATCAGTTCCTTAACATGCAAACATTTATATCCCTAACCTTACGACCTTAGACATAATTTTAACTCTATCCACTATGATCCTTCACACAATTATCTCTCTACAATACAATTTATACCTAAAGATAGTTAGAACACTATACTAAATTGTAATCTATAATCATAAGACCTCAAACACATTATGATGCATAACACATTAATGACTCATTAACACCATAACACCCTTAACCATACATTTATTTTTTATCAACGTATTTGACCTTGAACTAATACCTTAGAACCTTTCACATGATATGAGATTAACTATTAAACACTATGCTTTCATTATGATTGTAGAGATAATATGGTTCCAAACAGAATTGTCTCTAAACACAAACACACTATAACTTCTAACCACTATATATAGTCCTAAACACATTAAACACGACATTAACTCATTACACATATTGAACCATAACCACTATGACTTGTATCCCTTATGATTAGTAATAACACAATCGTAACAATTGTAATTGGAAAACATTCATATATCTACCACATTAATAGTTCCTAATTGGGGATGCCATACATTAACTTGTGAATATATGTCAAATACACATTGAAACTTGGGAGCCATCATTGATTAATGTTTCAAGTGTCCTCATATATTGCTTTCATGGACTAGTAATAATCTAGTTTAAAAGGAGAGATTTCTCTCCAAGGATAGTCAACGATGATGATTATGACTTTATTGATGATAATGTCAATGTTAACAATGATGATCTTCATATAAATAAATTTTTTCCAATCATATCCAATTATAAATAGTATTGATGCTGATGAAGATGATGACTATGATGTTGATGATAATGATGAGCAATATATGGAGAAGAGGAAGATAAGGATGTTAGATACAAATAAATGATTATTATATTGATTTCACTGATGACAACGATGATGATGATTCTACATTCATGATAATAAAAATGATGGCAATGATGACGACCACAATGAAAATTATGATGATGGTGGTGATGATGATGATGGCGTGATTATAATATTATGATGACAAATGGTTTTTGACTCCTTGATAATGATGATCGACGATGATTGTACTAATGATGATGCTGATTATGATATTTTTCATCGTAATCATTGTCATAACCATGTTCATCATCATGTTCATCATCATGATCATCATCATCATTATCGTTATCATTGTCATTATGGGGTAATATAATATATTTAATTACATAATATATTATATAAATATAAATTATATATTGTATGTATTATTTATTTATAATATATAATATATATAATATGATAAATAAATAAACAAATAAAACATATAACAATAAAATAGTAAATTGTATAACAATATAACAATTCATATAACAATATAACAATACAATTCTGTATATTGAAGTCAACCTGCACATAAGGATACCTCGACCCAAACCCCAAATTGAGAAATAGGGGAGACCAGAGTGAAGTGGATAGTGATAGGGGAGACCAAAGTGAAGTTGATATTGTTAGGGGACATTAGATTGTAGTGATCATGGGAGATCAGATTGAAACAAAAAGTGACAAGGGAGACATGATAATGACAACCTCGGCCTAATTAAAGTGAATATTGATAGGGGATACCAGATAGTGATAGGACCAAAGTATATTGAAGTAAATAAATACATATGATACCATATTGAAGTGAATAGTGATAGGGTAGAAAAGGGTGATCAACTAACTGGACTAGCAATGCCACCCAAATCGATGAGCACCTAAGCATTTACATTTGTGAATTTGAACTGAAGAGTGTATGTACCATACATTTACAACATTTTTTCCCCTAACCCAATATTGCACTACTATAATCATGGCCAAGATATATTCAATTGTGATGCAAAACCCCCTTATTATTTGGACACAATTTTGCCCATTATTCTTGGGACATGATTTTTACCCTATTATTTGGATATAATTTGGGGGAGAATGCTTGTCCCACTATTTAAATAAAATATCAATGGAAACCCATGGAAACTATGTGTGTTATCCTTTGTCTAAATCTTGTGATGCAAAACCCATTTATTCTTTGGACACAATTTTTCCCCTTATTCTTTGGACACAATTATTCCCCTTACTCTTTGGACACGATTTGGGGGAGAATGCTTGTCCCACTATTTAAATAAAATATCAACGAAACCCCATGAAAATTGGGTTTGTTCTCCTTTGTCTAAATTGTAGATGGCATGTTGAAACTCACCTTGGTAAACTGAACCACATAAATTTTAATTCTTACTACTAGAAATGAGCGTGAAAGTATGTAAACATATATTTTGGATTGCTAAATTTTGACAATCCTAGGTTCTTGTAGCAACTAAAAAATAAACTAGTTAATTGATTAGTTGTTATGTTTTTGGATTCCATGATTTTCTCCACTTTGGTATAGATATGAGCTTTATAAACACCATTATTAACCACTGCGCATATACAAGAGTGTTGATACTATACATAAAGTAGGTACACACATTCTTGGGTTAAATGACATCTAAGGTGCATAGTGTCTAAATGACACAGGCTAGTAATGAGTTTCAGAGTAATGGGTTTCGAATTCAAGAAGAATCCTAATAAGGTAATATATCACATGTTCTTGACTGTTCATATCTTCTTGCACTAGAACCATCCCGATGGTAGTAGTGGAGGAGGAAATGTAAAGCATAAAATATTTTGAATAATTTCAGAGGTGAATCACATGCGAGTGTGTTATAGCTTGTTTCAAATTATCAAAAGCTCTTTGATCTTGATCATCCCAAAGAAAGGGAGTATTCTTTTTCAAGAGACACCTGTAACCATGCGTTTTTTCTACAAAATTGCATACCAAAGGCATTCACTATTTTGTGCATGTGACCAAAAAGTGTGAATTGGTTGTGTGCTTGATCTACTATTGGGTTCTTGTATGGTTATCTCTTCTCTCTTGCTATGATATTGCACCATGGTTGCATGGTATTTCGCTCTGATAATGCACCATGGGTGCTTGACGTAATCTGCTCATCATAAAGACATTCTCTTTTATCTATCAATATACTAAGGAATATTTTGTTGGGGTTTTCTCCCTTGAGTTATAAAGGGCTTCCCTAGGGTAAATACCGTGTCATGTGTGAATGCTTATTCTTCTTCTTATTCAATTGTTTCAAGTACTATTGTAATTATGCAATTAAGATAAAAATTCAACATTATGTTGGCCCAAACGAACACTTATAGGCATTGGATATGGTTGACTTAGTATCAATCGAGTAAGAGGAGATATGAAATTTGTGCAGATTATAACAAAAGGAAAGAAAAAATCAACACAAAGGACTATATATATATATATATATATATGGAAGGTCAAAAGTGTCAAATTTTTTTGTGGGGTTTATAAATAATTCACACCTTAGAAGGTTGAACAAAATGTTAGGAGATGAAGTCAATATCTGGATCTATAACATTTTCCTATGTAGTGGTACACAACTATCCACTCGCATAATTCACATGTGATAGGTGGGTCATAGGGGGGTGTCTATTAGGCCCTCCTTTTCATGAGGGTGTGGGGACAGATCCCCTAAGGTAAAATTTCTATATCCTTCTAGTGTATTTTGGTTCCTTTTGGAACGCTCATATGTATTGTATAAAAGGGAAGTGACCATTAACAATGTATCACAACAGAGAAGAAATGATCATAAGTTTTTTGATGAGTGATAATTAAAGTTTGAAGCTTCCATTGCCCTGCAATTTCAGTTGCACACAACAGGGTTTCCATGTAAATCTTACATTCTATTGTTATTATTGTTTGCTTCTATTTTTGATATTTTTCTAACCTCTAGTATTAAAAACTAGAAAAATCGTAGGCATAGGGTTTTCTATGAGTGGGAATTGCAACAATGATAAAAGGGTTAACCGAATTCGAGATTGGGAGTTTAATGGAAATAATTTTCACTATGAATGATGAAGGTCGAGGATTTGTTCGTTCAAAACAACCAAGACCTACCCTTGAAATGGGTTGTGGAGGAGTGGACAAAGCTGGAACGAAAAAACCATTTTCTATAATTTGTCGTTGCCTAGTAAACTATATCTTGTTCAATGTTGTTGAAGAAAAGACCGTGAAATCCATTTGAGAAGAACTTGGGACTCTCTATGAGACTAAAATAGAAACAAATAAGGTTTTCCTAAGAAACTGACTTTATCATCTAAGGACAGAGGGTTCAAATGTACTAGATAATCTAAGTGAGTTTAATACCCTTATTAGTAAATTTGTCTATGTTGGTGTAAAGACAGAGGATGATGATAGAAAAATCATTTTACTCTATTCTCCGCTATATACCTAGGATCATTTGGTAATTACCATCACAAACTCATCATCAAGAAATCTAAAATTTGATGATGTGGTAAATGCTGTGTTGGGAGAAGAGTTGAGGTGAAAACTGTCTTTGGATCCCTATACTAGTGAAGCCCTATCTATGAGAGGTCCATCTAGTGAAAGGAGTCAACTAGGTAGATCATATTCTAGATATAAGTCCAAAGGATGTAAGTTAAAAGGGAAGTGCTAAAATTTTGGGAAACCGGGGCAATCGAGCAAGGACTATCAGAATATAAACAAGGAAAAGAAGGATGTCAACCATATAAACGATCAATTGAGGATAACATAGCATATTCAAAATAAATGAGAACATGTGAGGAATTTTGTGTAAAAAATAACATATCTCTTTTATATGCCTAGGTTTTGGACTTTGGTGCACCTTTCCACATGTATCAACGTAGAGATTAGTTTGTTAAATATCAACCTTATAGTGGTGGGATGGTTTACCTAAGTGATGATCATCCTTTATAAATTATGGGATGAGGGATATTAGGATCAAGATAGATGATGGGACAGAAAGGAAGTTACGTGATGTATGAAATGTATCCGATCTACGAAAGATTTTTCTCTCAATCAAGGTGATGGATAAACTGAGGTATTCTACTATCATTCATGATAATCATTGTGTTTGTTCTAGGTTTGTTAGCTATTCCTCTCAGGACAATTTTTCACCTTCAAACCTTTTTAGCCTTGAGTGTTTATTTTTCCTTTTCGCTAAGGGTTTGGATTGTTTGGATTTCATTTTTTATTTTTATAGGCATTTGCAATATTTAGTTTCTTAACCTAAGATCCTATAGAATATTTCAAAATTTGTTCATAATTTATAAAATCTAAAGATAAACTAAGCTTTGCCTAGGTTTTAATACATGCTGGCAACACATGTTATTTATTCAAAATACATATATGTTTCCATCTCGCCAAGTTTTGGAGTATGTGTGCAGGCATAATTATGAAGCAAACAGCTCGGGATAATATGATGATTGATTTGCTGAATCATAAACTGATTTTTGATGATGCTTTCAAATAACAAATCCTTGCAAGGGTATCCTTCTTTTTGGTCCTCCTGGAACTGGGAAAACAATGCTAGCCAAAGTAGTTGCAACAGAAGCTGGTGAAAATTTTATAAACATTTCAATGTCAAGCATTACATCAAAGTGGTTTGGTGAAGGTGAAAAATATGTCAAAGCTATATTTTCATTAGCAATTAAAATTTCCCCAAGTGTGATATTTGTTGACGAGGTTGATAGTATGTTGGGTCGAAGGGAGAGTCCTGGAGAACATGAGGCCATGCGTAAGATGAAAAATGAGTTTATGGTTAACTGGGATGGATGGCACACTAAAGATAAGGAGCGGGTTCTACTTCTTACTGCAACCAATAGACCTTTCGATCTTGATGAAGCTATCATGTATGGTGCTGTAGTCCAAGATGAGAATCCTCAAACAAAGAAAAATAAGGGATTTGCCTTTATACATTATGCAAGTGTTGATCAAACTAAGCGAGCTTGCAAAGAACTAAAGAATCCATGGGTGAAGGGTAAGGTTTGTGGGGTTTTAGATAGCTAGGACAATGATATTATCTTCTTGGGAAATATATGCAAGACATGGATAAAGGAAGCTCTAAGAGAGAAGTTGAAAAGCTTTGGAATGTATTAATGAGGAAAATACATGCTGCATTTTTTTAGTAACCTTGTGAAAACTCATTTTTCTCAGCCTTGGAGAGGCCATTTTACGTGATTAAATAATCCATTGACAACTAGACTTCTTAATATTTCCAATGGTACTTTTATATCTGCATTTGGAGCTTAGAAAGGCAGTCAAAAGTTCCCCGCAAGATGGTGCTGCATTTTTACCTGAAGGAGACATAAATACATCATGTTTAGTCATCATTTTCAAATGATGATTTTGAACGGCTGGAAAATAATTTTGAAAAAATAGAGGAGGATTTTTTCCCTAACACAACAAAGAACAATAACCTCTCTTATTTTTCCTACAGGTGTCACATATTGGGAGAATCGAATCCATCATTGAGTCCTATTTCTCGGATCTCAGAATTTTCCTGTTTTGACACATGTTTTAAGAATACAGATCTCGGGTAAATGGAAACAAATATCAGGGATATGAGAGAGGCTTTTTCTCATAAAAAAATGATATACAAAAACCTCTCCCATATTGTACATATCTGTCATTATTTAGGAGATACAAAATCATAATTGCAGCCCTAGTTTTCAGCAGTATGGTCCATTTTTCATGGCAGACAGTTCCAAAATTTATTGTAATTTCTGCTATCTTTAGAAATTCGACCTCCTAGGGAGAATTTGACCTCAACACCTATATGAGGCATGATTGTAACATTTTGGGGGACAAACATGGGATTCAATCTGCTTGGAGACTATGCAGACATGCAATGGTTATTTGTGTAAGCACATGTTTTGTATTTTGTGAATGACACTTAATGTATCTATATGGAGCTAGGATTTTGAACTATATTGTTTTAATATTCTTTTGTTCAGTCTGAACTCTTGTTACATTGCTTTGATGCAGATTTTTTCTATATTCATTTCATGTATGCAAGTGAATTTTAATTCCTATTGATGTTTGAAATGTTTTTCAAATACCAGTACTTTTTATATATGCTGCAAATGTGAACTGTTTGTTTATTATTTGAAGTTATATATCTTGAAAACCTATCTCCTACATCTTAAATGTTTTGTCATTCATTCCTGCAAAATGATTGTCTTTGTACTTGTATTTTTTGATGTTTTCATATATTGTGTCTCTGTCTATTGTCCTTACCTTATTTTATTTTACATTGTTATCCAAAAAACCCTAAAAACTCTTTTATTTGTTGAGGTGCTTGAACACTGCTGTCCCGTAGTCTAGGTAGTAGACTTTAGGGAAAACACATTGTAAGATTACCAAATGATCCTAGTGGTAGACAAAGCAGAATCTTTTGGGACCCTATAGCATTTGTGCATTGATATGGCGACAAGTCATGCAACAACAACAAGTTCAGGATTTTTTTTGGATTCAATGATATTGTGGTGTCAACGACTTGGACATATGAGTGAAAAAGGTATAAAAATTATGCATGATCAATTTTATGAGATTAAGTATTTTAATTTAGACTTGTGTGAGCACTGTGTTTTTTGTAAATAAAAGAGAGTTTGGTTTGCTGTAAGCTTTGGTAAAAGTTTCGATCTTTTGCAATTGATTCATTTTGATATATTTGGACCAGTACCCAATCTGTCTATAAATGGCGTTATATATTTTCTAACTTTTATAGATGATTATTCTAGAAGAGTATTGGTGTATTTTCTGAAAAATAATTCAAAATCCTTTGAGAAATTTAAGCAGTTCAAGGCACAAGTAGAGAAACGTTTGGGAAAGTCTATTTTATGTCTTAGATAAGATAATGGAGGAGAGAATCGATCCAAGTAATTAATGAATTTTGTATACCATGATGAATTAAGCATTAGAAGACTGCTCCTTATACTCCTTAGCAAAATAGTGTGGTTGAGCGGATGGATTTCATAATCATGGAATGTGCAAGAAGCATTCTCAACACAATTCGGTTGGATAACGGATTCTATGCATAATCTATTAATACAACTACTTATGTTATAAACATATGAGCTAAAACTATGTTGGATGGATAGATTCTAGGGGAGGTTTGGTATGGTAAGTTAGTTGATTATTCCCATTTGTGTATCTTTGGATATGATGATTTTTCCCATTCTCCTAAAGAAAAAAATTCCAAGCCCAACCCAAAGTTAAGAAAATGTGTTTTTATTAGTTATGATAAAACAATAAAGGGGTATCCCCATAGGGGTGTAGCTCAATCAATGACTTGCTTGATATGAAGGACATGTTGTAAATGAAGGTCACGACTTCAAATCACCCCATCTTACCCATGCCCCATGCGTTGAGGTCGTGTGGGTGCACCTAGGGGTATAGTGGTAGCGAGATTGTATCCCTGGACCCTGTGTCACACAAGTACCAATCCAGTCCCTAGTTGTCGCTTCCCCTAGTACAAAAAAAACCAATAAAGGGGTATAGATTGTGGGATTCTACTTACCCCAAGGTAATTGTTAGCCATAATGTTATTTTTAATGAAAAATCCATGCAAAGGAAGGAGGTACAACAAATCATTGAGATTGTACATGTTGAAGTAGAAATGAGTGAATATGTAAATGAAGCTTTTAATCAACACAGAGAGAAATGAATTCAATAACAACTCAAAATACCTACATGTTCCAAGAGATGTCCAGAAAGATATTTGACTGATTTTTGGTCTTCTTTTACTTTGTTAACTAATGATGGTGAACATAGTTCATATAGGAAGCTAAATAATACAAGAATGTAGATCAATAGAAGAAAGACATGGATGAAGAAATGCAAGTACTACATAAGAATGACATGTGGGTCTCCCACCAAGAAGAATGGTTGTTGGAAACAAGTGGGTGTACAAAGTAAAGAAGAACAATGATGGGTTACTTGAATGTTATAAACCTCACTTGGTGTAAAAGTGCTACCAGGAGAAGTCAGGTATATATTTTAATGAAATCTTATCTCTAATTGTGAATCTAACTATTATAAAGGTTTTACTTGAATTTGTAGCAACACATGATTTAGAGTTGGAGAAACTAGATGTAAATTTTTTTTTATTGCATGGTGATCTCGAGGAATAAATTTATATGGATTTACCTGAGGGTTATAAAGAAAGAGGCAAAGAGAATTTGATTTGTGGACTCAAGAAATATCTATATGGATTGAAATATGCGTTGAAGATGTGGGACATAAAATTTGACACCTTCATGAAGAACCAAGGTTTAAGTAGAAGTGAAGCTGACCATTGTGCATATTATAAGAGGTTTGATTATGGTAGTTTTGTTATCTTTCTTTTGTACAATGATTATATGTTGGTTTTAGGATCCAACATGAAGAAAATAATTGATTTTATGGCTTATTTAGCTAAGACATTTGAAATGAAGGATTTAGGAATAATAAATCAAATTCTAGGGACATAACATGTATTAATATTTGGTTAAGTAAAAAGTCATTTATAGACAAGATTCTATAGCGATTTAGTAGGAGGAATGCAAAACAGTTAGCACCATAGTTCCTACACACTTCAAGTTGTCTTGTGAACAATGTCTTAGCATATAAGCAGAGAATACAAGTATGTCTTGTACACCATATTTATTAGAAATAGGGAGCCTCATGTTTTTCATGGTGAGAACAATACTAGATATTTCCCAAGAAATGGGAGTTGTTAGCTACTTCATATCAAATCCTTGTAAGGGAAATTGGAATGTTATGAAGTGGATACTTTGATATTTAAGGGGAAACTTAGATGTTGTTTTTTTTATTATAGATCAAGAATTTAAAAATTAAAGTTTTTGCATATTCTTATTAAGGTGAGGACAAAGATGGAAGAAAGAAAACCATAGGATATGCTTTCACTTTCCTTGGTGGAGTTATAAGTTGGACATCCAAGTTGCACCCAATGATGGCCTTATTGGCCACTAAAATAAAATATTTGGCAATCATTAAGGCCACTAAAATAAAATATTTGGAAATCATTAAGGCCACTAAAGAGGCAATATGGCTAGAGAGTGATAGGTGAATTCAAGATGATGTAGGGGAAGATTAATTTGCATTGTGATAGTCAAAGTTCTATTCACTTAGCAAAGAATCCAACATTTCATGATCATACGAATCATATTGATATTAAGTACCATTTCATAAGGAAATTGGCGGAAGAAGATATGATCTTGTTGGAGAAAATTGATAGTGACAAGGATACAAAATATATGCTAACAAAACTAGTCAAAACATAGAAGTTTCAATGAAAAACTTCTATGGGCTTGCTGAAAATTTGATGAGGTAGCATTGGACAATGGAACGTGAGCAAAAAAATAGGCTAGGAACTTCGTGTATATTGATTTCCAATGGGACAATGTTAGGAGGTGAAGTAAAAATCATGACATTTGACATTTTCATGTATAGTGGTACAAGTCTATCCACTTGTGTGATTCATATGCACTGGACCAAGGGGTGTTAGGGAAGAATCCCCCTAGGTGAAAATTTTTGTACCCTTATAATGTATTTCGGTTCCTTCTGGAACCTTCATATGTATTGTATAAAAGCGAAGTGTTGCTTAGAATTGTATCACAAGAGAGAAGAAATCATTGTAATTTTTTTGCCTAGTAATAATAAAATATCTAAGTTGTCATTGCCCCATGGTTTAACTTGTGCACAACAAGGTTTCCATGTAAATCTTGTGTTCTATTTTTATTTACTTCTATTTTATATATTTTTCTAACACAAAGTACCCATTTGTGTGTTTGAGAAGCGCGATGGAAATAAAATTGTGGTTTGTGCACGAAAAACAATAGATGTGAAGGAGGAGTTGTTGATTGACTACAATTTTAATATAATCAAGGAAACATGTAATCATGTTTTACAACTTATATTGATTATTTTCTAAATGTGTTTGAATATGATAATTTGAAATAGATTTATCTTAAGCATATTTTATTTAAATAACATACATGGGTTCTACATGTCGCAATTTGAAAATGATCTAATATGGATCAAGTGAGATTTGTAAAGGTTTCCTATTGCACATTAGAAAAGATATAAATCTACCATGCCATCATGAATGAATTCCAATTATTATTATTATTATTATTATTATTATTATGTAGATTGTCCCCCTTTTCATCTTTATGTTGATTCAACCTAGTTCTCACTACTAGATTCAACCACAAAAAATGGGGATATAAAAGAAATATAATTGCATACAAGATATTCAATACCCCATGCATTATTTCATTCATCAATTTGAGATTTTTCATGTCCACCAATGAAACTCTTACACATCCTCCTTAACACTTACTTTCCTATCAGCTACAACTAGAAGAGCATGCTCGAAATAAAAATAATTGTTGCCAAGAAGACTATAGGTTCCCTAAAGCATCGTTTCATCTTGACCACTCAACCTAAAGAAACGACTCAGTCATCTTATCATCAGATTTGAAGATGCACTATTTAATCCTATTTCAGATCACAAAGAATTTTGACCAATGGGGTTCACCTGTGGGGAAGATGATTGTAAATGTTTTAATGATACTATTTAAGAATATAATAAAGTTACTTATTTTATGATTATAATAAATTACCTGTTTTAGTTGGTTTGTGCATGAATGTGCATCAAAATTTATATCGAATATGAATGTTTAAGTATTTTTTGATTTCATTCATGAAAAAAATGTCAAAAATGTTAGAGTTTTCACTTTAATTCAAATATGTTAGATCTATAATCTAATGCAATAGGATCACTGAAAGATAGACAAGCACAATGCAAAAAGAGAAAAAGTTTTTATCCTAGGAAAATGCTCTTTTAGGAAAAACCCAACAACTTCTTCAGTATAGATCCGTCACTTAGTACAATGTCCAACAAACATATACAATCCAATAGATAAGATAACTTATGCAACATCTTCTTATTCTTCCTAGTGAACTTGTCTTTTTCTTCCTTGGAGTGAATGTTTTTGTACTTGATGTGTGTCGAAATGAGGGAGGGAGCCTCCCTATTTATACACTTCATGTGGGTGACCTAAGAACCTAATTGGTTTGACTTCTCTTAGGGAGACTCAAAAATATATTTCACACTTATTCTTTTGGGGACTATTGCCCCAAATTATAATGGAGGTTTTACCTTGTTATTCTTACATGACCAAGTATAATAATAACTTCTCCAAAGGAGGTACAATAACAATATGATAATAATAAATTAATAATACAAAAGAGTGAAGAATATCTTTCAAAGTTACATTTACAACAACACTTCCTCTTAACAAGGAAGGTATTCTTCCGACACGGTCATCACTATGTCTAGCTATAATCTCTGGACTAATGACACCACAAGTCTCATATCGTATATCATTGACTAATGACACCACTTGAATATATATTACATGATAATTATACAAAGCCGACCCTTTTTCATGCTATATGTAGGCCTAGATCCAATCTAGGACTTCATCAACTATAGTGCCAACCCTTTTTCATGTTGGATGTAGGTCAACATATCCATACCGTGCCAACTATTTTTCTTGATGGATGTAGGCCTAGATCCCATCTAGGACTTCATAAACTATAGGGACATCCCTTTTTTATGTTGGATGTAGGTCAACATATCCGTATAGTGCCAACCCTTTTTCATATTGGATGTACCTTGTATAGTGCCAACTCTTTTTCATGTTGGATGTACATTTCCACAGTGCCAATTATTTTTCATATTGGATGCATAAATATGCAGTGCCAATATTTTTTCATACTAGATGCATAACTCTACAATGCCAGTCATTTTTCATACTAAATTCATATCTATTCAGTGTCGGTCCTTTTTCATACTGGATGCATATCCCTGTAGTGCCACATCCTTTTTCATACTGGATGCATACCTCTGCAGTGTCAGTCCTTTTTCATACTGGATGCATATCCCTGTAGTGCCACATCCTTTTTCATACTAGATGCATACCTCTGCAGTGTCAGTCCTTTTTCATACTGGATGTAGGCCTAGATACCATCTAGGAGTTCATCATCTACATAGCCAATCCTTTTTAATACTGGATGTAGGCCTAGATGCACCTAGGATTTCATCATCTACATATCAGGTCCTTTTTCATATTGTATGTAGGCCTAGATTGACCTAGTAATTCATCATCTACATAGCCAGTCCTTTTTCATACTGGATGTAGGTCTAAATCCCATCTAGGAATTCATCATATACAGAGCCAGTCCTTTTTTTTTATACTGGATGTAGGCCTAGATCCACCTGAGAATTCATCACTCCCTCTTGCGATGGACACCGATATGAACAACTCCAAGCTTGTCCCTGCAGTACTCAAACTTTAGTCTCACCAAAGGATTGGTTAAAACATCGATTATCTGTTCATTCGTTGTAACATACTGGAGCTTAAATATTCCTCTTTGTACCATGTCCTGGATATAGTGATACTTGATCTCAATATGGTTCGACTTGTCATGGAACACCAGTTTCTCGGAAAACTTCACACAACTCTAGTTGTCATTGAAGATACAAGTTTCCTCAAAGTCGATATCAAACAAATTTGTCAATAGATTTTAGAGCCATACTGTCTCACAACTGGATAAACAAACTGTAATGTACTTTTCCTCTGCTGTATTCAGTGCCACACTTGACTGCTTCGTGCTAAACCAAGAGATCATATCGGATCCCAAACTAAAGCAGCATCCTAAAGTGATTTTCCTATTCGTGGCACTACCTACCCAATATGAATCAACATAACCATGCATGTTAATATTTTGATATGTCACATACTTGAGCCTACTCTCAACTGTACCACTCAGGTATCTTAATACATGCTTTGTAGAAACCAAGTGAACATGTCTTGGTTCTGTCAAGAACTGGCTTAGTGTGTTCACGGTAAAGCATATGTTTGGCCTCGTGTTCATCAAGTACATCAACAGACCAATCATCTATCTATACATCATGGCATCAAATACCTTTGAAGAAGCATCACACAACAACTTCAAGTTTGATTCCATGGTTGTAGCAATGGCCTTGCAATCCATCATTTCGAACCTCTTCATAATCTCTACTGCATACTTTCCTTGACTAAGGAAAATACCGTCTGAATTTCACCACACCTACAAACCTAATAAGTATTGCATCATCCCAAAGTCCTTCATATATAACTCTACGACAAGCCTCCTCTTAGTTTCTGCAATGAGCTCATCTTCACCTGTTAGCAACATGTCATCTACATACAATAGTAGTATCATTGGTTTTCCATCCTTGACTTTAAAGTAGACATTGGAATCTGCTTTACTCCTATTAAAGCCTAAGATTATAAGAAAACTATCCATCCTTCCATACCACGTCCTGGGTGCCTGCTTCAAACCATACAAGACCTTCTTTAGCTTGCAAACATGCGTCTATTTGTCATGTGTCTCAAATCCTAGTGGCTTCTCCACACACACTTCCTCTTCAAGTACACCATTAAAGAAAGTTGTCTTGACGTCCATTTGGTGTATCTTCCATTTCATCATTGCGGATAAGGAAAGTATAGATCTGATGGAAGTGTATATTTCTATAGGTGAAAATATCTCCTCATAATATATGCCTTCTTTTTGAGAGAAGCCACGTGCTACAAATATTTCCTTGTATTTCTCAATGCTTCCATTTGTATCATGCTTGATCTTGTAGATCCATTTGGAAGACACTACGAACTTCCCTTCAGGTCTCGGGACCACCTCCCAGACATCATTCTTCATGATTTATTGAGACTCTTCAATCATTCCATCCTTCCTTGCTTTATTTTCTGCCACTTCCTCATCATAGTTGGAAGTTTCTTCATAAATGATTTCACAAAGTAGTGCTACATAGTTGGTGTAGGGTCTCGGTCTCTTGCTTTCTTTGTAAGTCCCATCTGGAACACCATAAATTTTTGCATATTGAATTCCTTCTCGTGCCCATGCTAGTATTCTCTTGTAGAAGTTATTTTCATAAGGAAGATCTACAGGTACCTAAAGTTCTGTCATGTCATGGTCTTCTTGGATTATCTATTCCATAACTGTATCATTGGTTTTGTTAACTCCGGGTTCTTCGGTTTCTTCAATGTGGTATTGTATTGATCCATTGTAAGTTGAGTCTTCATCAAAAATCACTTCCTTGTGGGTCTCGATCTTCTTGAACCCTGGAAAGTATATTTTGTATGCTTTTGATGCCCTTCTTTCCTGAAGGATCTAGTTTTGTTTGCTTTCTTTTGGAACAGGTATGTACACAGGTCCATCCAATTATTCTGAGATGTCTGAATTCTAGTTTCTCTCCTGAGAAAGATTCTTCTAGAGTCTTGTTATCCAATACACGATGGTGTGTTTTGTTTTGTACATACACAACTATTCTTGTTGCTTCTGCCCATAAGTGCATTGGAATATCTTGGTCTTGAAGCATCACCTTCCCTGCTTCCATTATAGTTTTGTTCCTCCTTTCTGCAACGCCATTTTGTTGAGCATTGTATGGAGTGCTCATCTCCCTCTTAATTCCATATTCTCTACATAGGTCTTTGAACTCTCCTGAAGTGAACTCACCGCCATTGTTTGATTGTAAAGTATTGATCTTATTTTCAGTGTGATTCTCTAGCAATTCTTTGAATTCCCTGAACTTACTTAAAAATTCATCTTTGATTTTCAAGAAATAAATCAATGTTTTACGAGAATAATCATCTATGAAAGAAACATACTATTCATACCCGCTTAAGGAGTTAAATGACATAGGGATGCATACATATGAGTGGATTATCTCCAAGATCTCTTTTTCTTTTCTCTCACTTCTAGGAAATGGTTTCTTCACGTTCTTCCCTTGCACACATCCCTTGAAAATTCCTTCATGATTTGCTTGAATTTTAGGTAGAATTGATAGTGATTTGCTTGCAATTGGTAGTGCTCTGTAGTGTACATGTGAAATAATTCAGTGCCATAGTTCGCTTGGTTTTATAGATTCATCAACTAATTCTTTCTTTGGTTGTCCCTTCAACTTGTAAAAGTATCCCTCTTTCTCCCCAATTATTGTTGCATCATCTATTGTATTTCCCCTTGGATACATGAGTACTTGGCCATCAACAAATGCAACACAAAATCTTTTATCATTTAAAGCTAAGATGGAGAGGATATTTTTTTTCAAACTTGGTACGTAGAGAACATCCTTCATCTTAATTTATTTTTCTTAATCCAACTTGTAGAAAGCTTCTCCACTCCCTTTTATGGGATACTGGTAGTCATATCAAAGTTTTGTCTTATGGGGTGACTCATGTTCTGACAACTTGATAAAATATTATTTGTACCCTGACATGTGTTTGGAATCTCCACTATACACAATCCAATCATTTCTACCATGGTTGATAGTACCTGTGAGAGATGAGATCGAAACATAATATTCATCACTTGAAGAGTCTTCTCTTGTTCTTTTTCTTGTTGGTTCATCATCTTTAATAGTATGTTCATGATGCCTCTTATTCTTGTTTGCCTTAGTGGATCCTTTGATTTTGGGAAGTCCTTTGCAAATTGGCCTTTCTCATAACATGTGAAACATATAACATTGGAATAGTCCCTTGAGATCTATGATTCTTTTGGAATATTTTGGGCCTCCTGTGAGGGTGATCCTCCCTCTTGCTTCTATCCTTATTTGCAATAGTTGTTAGGGATTTATCATCATGTGCTCCCATATTCTCTTCTCTTGAAACTAATCGAGCTTCTTCTTGGGTACATTCCTCCCACAATATGCTGAATTTGATTAGATTCTTCCTACTGCACATCCCTTTGGATGAATGAGTCCCATGATATTGGGAGAACATTCAAGGTAGTCATCACGATCTCTCCTTCTTAGACATTTTATTCAATGGATTCAAGTTTTTCCTTGATTTGAGAAACCCTTGTAAAATAAGACTGAATGGTTTCTTAATGTTGGATCTTCACATTCTTGAGTTTAACCCTCAAAGTTATCTTTTGGTTGATGTTCTTTCCTTCAAATAGTTTAACCAACGCATCGAACATATTTTTAGGAGTCTTCAAAGATGAGACATGAGGGATGAGACAATATTTGATGGAGTTTGTAATGATACTTTTGGCTTTGATCATGTTCTACTTACGAGTTGCTTTGGAATTATCTCCCTCTGGTTCTAGAACCTCCTTAGAGACATACTTGTCCAAGTCATTATCTTCTAGGATAAGAGAAATTATATACTTCCATGCTCGAAAGTTTTCATATCCTTTAATATTTTCCTCAATATTTGTGTGATTCATCATTTTGATAAGAGAACCTCAAATGGAAATAAAAAATAATTCTATCTTACCAATTTGAGATGCCCAAACTGCTTCTTGAACTAACTGACCTAGGGTTTGATAGAGAAACCTTGATTTTTCAAAGCGAGAATCTTAAACTTCTACTTAGGTTGAATCAATGTGCCTCCTTAAGGTGAGTTGTCTAGTGGTGTCCTTTTCCAAATTATGTGGAGGGAAGCTCCAAGAATTTGATGCCCTAGTTTCTCCCTACAATAGTGATTAGGTAAAAAATGAAACTTATCTAATTTGGAATCCCCTTCCACCAAAATATGTGCCTCCTTGGGATGAATTGAATTGGCCTTCTCTTTTGAATAAACTATGGAGAAAAGTGTCGGATCTTGGAATCCCTAGTTTACACAACTATATAGTGCCTTCTTTTAGGGTGTCTCTAATAGCATGTTATAGTTTGCACTTTAATTCAAATATGTTAGGTCTATAATCTAATTCAATAGGATCACTTAAATATAGAAAAACACAACATAAAAGAGACACAAATATTTTATCTTGGGAAAACCCTCTCTCGAGAAAAACCCAACAACTTATTTAGTATAGATTCGTCACTTAGTAAATTGTCAAACAAAGATAAAAAACCCAAGAGATAAGATAACTTATGAAGCTTCTTCTTCTCCTTCCCAATGAACTTTTGTTTCTCTTCCTTGGAGTGAACTTGCATGTACTTTTTGTGTGTCCAAATGAGGGAGTGTGCCTCCCTATTTATACACTTCATGTGGGTGACCTAAAAACCTATTTGGGTCGACTTCTTAGTCTTACTGGGCCGACTTCTCCTAGGGAGATTGAAATATACATTTTACACTTATTCTTTTGGGAACTATTTCCCCGACTTACAACAAAGGTTTTACCTCGATATTCTTACATGACCATGTATAATAATAACTTCTATGAATGAAGGAAAAACATCTTCAAAGGAGGCACAATAACAATATGACATTGATAAAATAATAATACAACAAAATGAAGAATATATTCCGAAGTTACATTTACAACAACAAAATTAATGTTGAAACATTCTTTCTCAAAATTTAATGTCCCAAATAGCCTTATTCACAACTTAATGTACCATTATCATAACTGGAAATTCGATTGCTTGCATCGATGTTTTCCTTCTTCAGAAAGTTTTTTGGGCATGTGTTTACCATGGTATTTTAAGCAAGTCTTTTTAAAATGGCATGTTGATCCATTACTATATGAAGTGAATTAAGGAAATGGGTAATTGTGTTTTACCATTTATGGTTTTCATGTATTGCATATTTTGCTTAAATATGTTTTGCATCAACATTATCTTATATATGCATATTTTATATAATTAACATACTAGTGTTTATGTTGCAGTTTTATCATGGAAAAAATATTGATGTAGGGTAGATAATCTAATAGACCATTTATATTATTTCAATTGATGTTTATTAATGTTCCAATCCATATTAACTTTTGGTTCTTTGTAGGGTTCCATATAAACTTGTCATGTCCATGGCAATGCTGACAACTGTGATGATATTAACCTTTTGAGATTTATTAGAAAAAATGTTAAAAATTGGACGGAATAACTTAAAAGTTTGATGATTGATACCATTAGGGGAGTTTTTAGGTCTAAAATGGGCCTCATAAGGGAAATAATAAAATAAGAGTTCTAAATTTTGGAGGGGAAAAAGAAAAACTACTTTTTTTATATTCTATTTTTGACATATCTCCTTCTTGGTTCACCCAAATTTCTAGTTTGGAGACTCATTGGATGCGGAATTTGATTCTGCATCAAATTCCGCATCCACCCATACCCACACTGCATACTTTTGGGGTACCCACGACACACAAAAATTAAAATTTCAATAAAAAATGTATTTTATTATTAAATCAAGTTTTTATTGAAATTTTAATTTTTGTGTGTTGTGGGTACCTCATAAGTATAAAGTGTGGGTATGTTTTGGATAGGGAATCAAATTCCGCATCCAACATGTCTCCAAACTCTAAATTTGGGTCAACTCATAAGGAGATATGCCAAAAATACGATAAGAAAAAATAGTTTTTTATATTTCCCTCCATTTTGTTTTACAAATTCTACCCTTATGGTTGACATCATCATCTTGAATCCTATTGGTTCTTATAAAGTAAATTTTGTTTTACAATTTTTTTCTTGAGCCCATTTTTTACCTCAAAACTCCCCTAATGCCTTTGAAGAAAGCATGGAAAGACAAGAATATTTGATTGCAAAACTCAAAACTCAACCACTACAATGTATGAAATTTTGTAATTGATTAGATCAATTTCTTTGATGTATACAACATATCTTTTTTGATGAATTAAAATACCTAATAGCAAATTGTTTTTTTAATAGATGTTCTTGAGATCAGATGCCTCGTCATTGGGAATAGCACAAACACACCTATTGTTGGTACCTTTACTCCTAGTGGTGTTGCTAGTGTCCTTATTCTTGGTCCTACTATTGGTTCCATGTCTAGTACTATTCCAACCTCTACTCCCCGACCTTTTGATAAGCCTGCATCAAATGTTAATATGAATCTGTCGATAATAATTGTTAAGAGCATTGGGGAATTACCTATTTCTTTACACATGGACATAGAACTAGTCCCATTGAAGATGGATTATCATGGTAATGACTAATCCATCAACTTGTTTCCATTTTATACATTGTTGAATATTTTAATGTTAATATTATATGTCTAATTATAATATCTAATTGCAATGGTAGAGAATAAATTGTTTTATCAATAGTTGCATTAGAAGACATTTTCTCTTTTTACACTGAAAATAAGAATGGACTATAAATACCAAAGCGAGAGTTTGAAAAGAGAGTTGATGAAACACATCATAAATTTTTTGGGTCAAGTATTCAACCAAAAGTTACTTGATTCCATGGAATGAAAATATTTGAAATTAGTGTAGGACAACTACTGCACTAATCTCTTATGCTACCCTAATTATGAATGTACTACACTAGTTCTGAAAAATGAGTGCGATGCACTAGTGGAGGATGCTAACTAGAATAAGATGAAAAAATAAAGAATGTTGCCAAAAGTTGGAGATCCAGAAAGGTAAATATAATAGAATATGCATTGAACTTATAACTATGAAATTGACTTGACTGGATAAATCACATTAATATGCACTTCAAACTTTTAGAGGCTCAAAATCACTTTGAAGGTCACAAAGACTAGATTTGACAAGTTCGTGAAAAACAAACTTGGTCTGGGAAGTTATGTTAAAATAAAAGGAGATGTGTAAGTACTAAAATTTAAAATTTTTCATTATTGATTTTCTTAACTATAATTTATAAGTTTTCATTATTTAATTGTTTAGGTTATGATATGTAGTCAACTGATTATGGCCTTATGCCCACCAACAATGATCTAAAAGTTTCCTTCAGAGGAGGATGTAAAGCCTTGGTGGAAATGAAGAAAGGTAAGACACAAAATAGTTCTATTGTCAATGAGGATGTAAATAAATTAAATATATTTTGAATGGTGAAATAAAAATGGGATTAAATCTTATGTATTATAAAAAAAACCATAAATGTTATTGCAGGCACATGAATATGGTGTTATAAATGAAGCACCCATTTTTGAGGTTGTTGTTGGTGATCAACCAAAGGTTGACCCTACCACCATTTTTAATACACCACATATTTTAAACAAGGTGACTTAAACACTATATTTTTTAGATTCATATATGAGTGAGGTGACTTATATATGGTTTGTTTTAAATGTAGATGTGGGTCCTACCCAGTCGCATGCATAGAGGCATATTTTTCGTTCTCAACAACCACTTGAATCAAGATAAGAGCATCAAGAAAAATATGCCAACAATATAATTGTGGACATTTAGAAAAAAAAACTAGAAGGAAATAGTGTAGTAGATAAACATGTTGTGTGATTAATGCGCTTTGACATATATTACTTTGTACATTTGATGTTCTTTGTCATGTCCCTTCCTTGAAGGAACATTGAAAGTGTTGACCTTGTCAAGTTTCCAAGGGTTAAACATTGAATTAGTTAATGATACCTATGAATTTTTATTATTTAAAACTATGGAGGCATGTAATTTATAAATTCATGTTATTTGTAATTAGTTAAGTATTATGAAAAATAATTAATGGTGGAAATGAGTTGTCAAGGAAGGAGGGTGCGTTAGGAAAATTGCCTTGGATGGAAAAATGGAAACAATGCAAAAGAAGGAAAACGAAACATGTCATAGAAAATATAGAAACTATCCAAATTAGTTTCTAATTTGGTGCAAGGATGAAAAGCAAGGAAAGATTACCTTATGCACAAACTTGCTAATTACTCAAGGAAGGAGCAGTTTCTATTTTGGATTGAACGATACAAACATGGAAACATTTACTAAGCTTCATACTTGCTATTTTTCTCAAGGAGGTCTAATTTCCACTTTGGGTTAAGTTATACCAAGAAGGAAACATCATTTGCAAACCAAAATTGCTAATCCAATCAAGGAGGGCCACTCATGGCTTAGGAACAAGATTGGCAAGTGGGTTACTTGTTCAACGGGTGAAGGACTTGTTCAACAAGTCACCCAAGGTCTACTTAAGGGAATTTCCAACTCCATTATTCAGTTTGGTTAATGTAATTTTGTAATTGATTGAATCTTAAGCTTCATTTCTGAGTGGTCATCCTCAGTCTCTTGGGTGATGTGCCCCAAGTCCCCTGTTCTCCTTATCCCCTATTCTTCCCTTCTCATTGCAGGTTATATTGGAGATATGGATCAAATCTCATCCATTAATGGAGTAATATTACAGGATCTGAAGCCATTTCCATTTTAGCGCAGCACATTAGAGTGATTGGGACACTCCTCCATTTGAATATCAGAGCTATCTTCAAGATTTCTTCCTTTTATGAGAGATTGATGATATGAAGTGATGAAGAGAGATATACGGATATATTACATTAATTGAGGTTATTATAAGTCCCTAATATTAGTCTCCTAATAGTTCCAAAGTTTCTGTAATGTTCTAATAGTTTTCCATTACAATGCCTACCTCCAATTCTAGCTTTCTAGCCTTGTAATGAAGGCTAAATTAATGAGTAAAGATATGAAACTCCCATGAGATTGAATTCAGTAATTAGTTCTATGAAATAATGTATTCTCACCTTTCTTCAAGTATTATAAAGTTTTGAATATATCCGATTTACTCTGGAGAAGCATTTCCACACCCTAGCTAGAAATGCATTGAAAAATGACTAGTTTTAGATTTTGAATGATTTAAAGGACTTATACCTTTCTGATTTTATTTATTTTACTTCTAAGGATTCTTTAAATTCACATTGAACACCTTCCATGTCTGAATATGAGTTTTATTAACCTTCTCCATATGTTTGGAAGACCTAGAACCTGAGCCTAGAGTGCAGTCCAAGGGACTAGTTTCCTAAAATTCCCAAATCTGTTATTTAATTGAAAAAACCTTTGTATACTGTAATATAACTTTACATCAGAGACATAATAAATTTACCCAAGCCCCTGGTTGAAAAAGGCTGAACTACTCTTCCTAGTTTCACGGTTTGGCTGCCTAGAAGCGTGGAAGTAGGTTTCCGCATAGCAGATTCTGAAACCTAAATGAAACCAGATATAAATGTGTTAGGGAAGAGGAAATTATATGTCTAAAATATATTTGGTTTCTTCCTTCTGGTCACTCCTCTTTCCTACAAAATTTCCTAGAGAAAACCCCTGAATTTCCTTGTCTGAAGAGGCTCTGAGTGGTTTGATTCAAAGTTCAGAAATTGTAATTTAAATTACAGAATTAGATAGTGTTCAGGTCTGTACACTAGAATTGGGACATTAAAGTGGTATTCGAGCACTTTCCTCTACTCCTATGGAAATAAGGCTCTCCGTTGACTAATTTTGCAAATCAACAATTAAAGTTGCAACCATGATGGTTGTGCTAGTAGTTGAAGATGATGACTTTGATCAGTTTGTTGAAGAAGAAGAGGTGATCTATGTTAATTATGGGTTCAAAATGTCAAGAGAGAAGGATGGTTACTTTTATTACCATATGGAGTTTTAAGAAATAAATTTGGAACTACCCATGGCTAGTTCTAAGAAGGATTTAGCAAAGATGATAGATGCAGCTGAAAACCTGCCCCACTACTACAAAGAGTATCTTTCCTTGGGGGAAGTGATTTGTAAATCCATTCCTTTAAAAGATTATTTTTATTGCATATTTGGATTTGATCCTAAGAATGTAGATGATTACTCTTGCAATAGAAACAAATCATCCATAGAGGAACAAAGTTGTTCCACCTCTCTAAGCAATGAGGAGGAAGAAGAAAGCAAAAGTGAAGAGTCATTAAATCCATCAGCATGCTCAAGCATTCTGAGATTCTTTGGATTTTCTTCAAGAATATTATTTTCAATTAATGATCATAGTACCATTCAAGAAGGAGAAACCTCAAGTTGTTTGAAAGAAGATGCTCCAGAAGATCTTGCTTGTTTCCCATTACTCCAAGAAGAGAATGAAGAGGAATGCACTTCAATTTTCTTGGTGGGTGATCTCCGGATCACTGCTCAAGGTTTTGGCTCATGTGTGGGTGGTGATATGTATTTTGGATCAGATCCAAAAGAGGTATACATATCAGATTTATAGTCACCTCTTGAACCACAGAATGCAGAAGAAAACAAGGCCACACCGCTCAGGTGTGAATCAGAATATTTGGTGGAGGAGCAGGACACCAAAGTATATGTACAAAAAGAGATTAAGGTGAATAAAATGAATGATAAAAGTTCTGATTTTTTCAACATCCATGTACACCTGCAACCATCTGATCCATGGGAGGATGGAAATACTTCACATCATGGAAGTGAGTGTGTAGAAAATTCAAAGGCTGACCTGTATGTTGAGGATGAGTTTTATGTGGTGGATTCATGCCACAAGAAAAATGGGCATATATGTCATCTATTAGAAGAAGAAAACTTGACAGAGGATACTTTTGGTGAGCCACATCATTTGAGTGGATCACTAAAGGAGGATAGAAAAAATCTTAGGGAAGCCATGAAAAACTTTGTTGACATCAATGCCTTGGTGGCAAGTTGTTGTTGGCAAGCTTCTGGTGGAGATATGGAAGGAGAAGCCTTTCTGAAGGAGTGCATAGCACTGGAAGAAGGAATGGACAAGATGAAGGAGAGATATATGAACTTATTATCTGATAGATAATATCTCCTCATGGTGGCTGAAATGTACCATAGTGCACTCAAGAAGGAAGAAGAAAAATCAGAAAATATCACTAATAAGTTGGAGATCACCAGTAACTTATTGAAGAGCACACAAAGATCCATTCAAGATTCAAAGTTACAGATATTTCAACTTTAGAAGGAGTTGAAGGTGTCACAACTTTCATGTTGCATGGAAGGAAATCTTTTGGGTATAATGGAAAAACCTCATGTGGAGGACAGCCATGAGGAAGGAGCATATTTGCAGGTGCTTGTGAAAATCTATGAGGAAGAAAATCTGGACCAAGCACTCATTGAGATTGAGGGGAAGGATGAAGTGTTCTTATCCTTCATAAATATGTTTGATCACATTCAATATGGATTGGCAAATAAAATTCCTCGTTCATCCATTGATTGGATAGATAGAGGCACCTTGGGAGGTAAAGAATTTTATTTCTGCAATAATTTTTTTGTTGTGACTGACATTGTATTGACATATGAACAGAAACAAAGACTTATTTTGCAGCTATTAGATACCTACCATACACATGCACATGAGGTGCATTATGATTTGCATGTTCTTGAGGATTTTGAGGTCAAGCAATATGAAGACCAAGCACTTGCATGGTTCCTAAGAGATTATGAGTTTCCTCTAGGAAAATGTTGTACAATTTTGGAGGAGGAACATGATCACAATGTCACTGAGAAAACTAATACAGGAAGTTGTGGATCCATTATCTTGATGGATGAGCATTGTAGGGATTTGGCTCATGATTCTTCACCTCACACTTCTATTTCAGCCACATCATGTGGGGATGAAAATTGGGTGAAAGGATTTTTTCTGTTGATGCCACAAGAGGAGAATGATACTTCCACTCTTCTAGTTGAGGGATTGATGGTCAAGCCACGTGTTTTGACAAGTGCATTAGTAGTAGTTGAATTATTCCCACCTGAATCATTCAGCATGAAAGTTTGGCAGTCCATTGATTGGGTGGCTAGACACATGATTGAGATGTGTGCACTAAAGGGAAAACATCTTGCTTGCATCAATGGAGAGACATTGGACACATTGGAGAAATTGTATGAGTAGTGGCATGAGCATGTATGGATTCTATATGATGCTTTCAATATACATGGAGGGCCATGGGATAACCTCCTGTGTATTTATAAAAACAGTGACGTGAGTTTCAGTGCTAGCTTGCACATGGATTTTCATACTTTAGAGAGGCTCAAGATGATTTGGTCCCACATTAATAAGTTCCATGCTTGGTGGGAGAGTCTCAAAGATATCCAGTTTGGCATGGGAAGTGATCAATTGTCAGTGTGGTGGTATGATTTTAACATCCTCATTTTCATCTTCTACGTTGATTGAATTTTGTTGTTGTTACTGATGTTTGGGAGGGAGAAAATAATACCATGGGACCCTGGCATTATTTGGAATGAAATATTTCCAAAAGGGGCAGAAAAATTTGGATCCTTGCAGAGCAGGAAATGGGATCCAGGAAATTCTACTAAGTTACCTTAATTGGTTTCACAATTTTATTGAAACAAGTGGTCATTGCATAAATGCCTATAATCAGAGTAGTGGAACAGAAGCATGGAGGACAAATTTTGCAGCACTCTGGACTACTTCTGCTTGAGGAGAAGCAGACTTGGGATGGGAGGACTGTCATGTCCCTCCCTTGAAGGGACATTGAAAGTGTTGACCTTGTCAAGTTTCCAAGGGTTAAACATTGAATTAGTTAATGATACCTATGAATTTTTATTATTTAAAACTATGGAGGCATGTAATTTCTAAATTCATGTTATTTGTAATTAGTTAAGTATTATGAAAAATAATTAATGGTGGAAATGAGTTGTCAAGGAAGGAGGATGCATTAGGAAAATTGCCTTGGATGGAAAAATGGAAACAATGCAAAAGAAGGAAAAATAAACATGTCATAGAAAAGATAGAAACTATCCAAATTAGTTTCTAATTTGGTGCAAGGATGAAAAGCAAGGAAATATTACCTTATGCACAAACTTGCTAATTACTCAAGGAAGGAGCAGTTTCTATTTTGGACTGAACGATACAAACATGGAAACATTTAATAAGCTTCATACTTGCTATTTTTATCAAGGAGGTCGAATTTCCACTTTGGGTTAAGTTGTACCAAGAAGGAAACATCATTTGCAAACCAAAATTGCTAATCCCATCAAGGAGGGCCACTCATGGCTTAGGAACAAGATTGGCAAGTGGGTTACTTGTTCAACGGGTGAAGGACTTGTTCAACAAGTCACCCAAGGTCTACTTAAGGGAATTTCCAACTCCATTATTCAGTTTGGTTAATGTAATTTTGTAATTGATTGAAGCTTAAGCTTCATTTCTGAGTGGTGATCCTCAGTCTCTTAGGTGATGTGCCCCAAGTCCCCTGTTCTCCTTCTCCCCTATTCTTCCCTTCTCATTGCAGGTTATATTGGAGATATGGATCAACTCTCATCCATTAATGGAGTAATATTACAGGTTCTGAAGCCATTTCCATTTTAGTGCAGCGCATTAGAGTGATTGGGACACTCCTCCATTTGATTATCAGAGCTATCTTCAAGATTTCTTCCTTTTATGAGAGATTGATGATATGAAGTGATGAAGAGAGATATATGGATATCTTCCATTAATTTAGGTTATTATAAGTCCCTAATATTAGTCTCCTAATAGTTCCAAAGTTTCTGTAATGTTCTAATATTTTTCCATTACAATGCCTACCTCCAATTCTAGCTTTCTAGCCTTGTAATGAAGACTAAATTAATGAGTAAAGATATGAAACTCCCATGAGATTGAATTCAGTCATTATTTCTCTGAAATAATGTATTATTATCTTTCTGCAAGTATTATAGAGTTTTGAATATATCCAATTTACTCTGGAGAAGCATTTCCACACCCTACCTAGAAATGCATTGAAAAATGACTAGTTTTAGATTTTGAATGAGTTGAAGGACTTAAACCTTTCTGATTTTATTTATTTTACTTCTGAGAATTCATTAAATTCACATTGAACACCTTCCATGTCTGAATATGAGTTTTATTAACCTTCTCCATATGTTTGGAAGACCTAGAACCCGATCCTAGAGTGCAGTCCAAGGGACTAGTTTCCTAAAATTACCAAATATGTTATTTACCTGAAAAAACCTTTGTATACTGTAATATAACTTTATATCAGAGCCATAATCAATTTACCCAAGCCCCTGGTTGAAAAAGGATGAACTACTCTTCCAAGTTTCACAGTTTGGTTGCCAGAAGTGTGGAAGTAGGTTTCCGCATAGCGGATTCTGAAACCTAAATGGCACTAGATATAAATGTGTTAGGGAAGAGGAAAACCACTATATCTCTTGCCTGCAAAATTTCCTAGAGAAAACCCCTGACTTTCCTTGTCCGAAGAGGCTATGAGTGGTTTGATTCAAAGTTCAGAAATTGTAATTTAAATTATAGAATTAGATAGTGTTCAGGTATGTACACTAGACTTGGGACATTACATTCTTTTAAATTGTTATGTATGAAGTTTATTTTTATTTTTATTTTCTCTCTATACCACTATGATTTTATGCCAACATTGTTTACAAATTAAATTTAGTATGGGGAAATGAGAGTGACGTGAGGGTGATGATGGGTCATGCGAGATTCCACCTTCTTATAGTTGGCCTCATTAGTAGAGAACAAAACGTTCTCAAAGCTAAGATAAATTCAAGGTAGTAATGGAACTGCCACATCATCAACCAATTAATTAGATCATTCCTTAAGTTATTTATACTTAGGTTATCATTGAGTTTTTTTTCTTCATATGAATATAATAAAATCATATGGTAATCAATCTTTGTGGCTTTTGTTATAGGTCAACGTACTTGTGTTTAGCCTCCAATGGGTATTTCAGAAATATTATATACAGACTTATATTGTCTCTACTTTTGGTTATATTGCATTTTTATAATGTATGACAAATTTAATATACAAAAAATTAAAAATAGATATCAATATAAATTTTAGTACAAGCTTGAAGAAAATATAAACAATTTTCCTATTTGTTGTGTTCATATTTGTTTCTAAATATTTTTTCCTTGCATTTTGTAGGTTTGTATCAAGTAGGACCTTATCATGAACAAGAATGGGGTGTGCTTGTCTATGATGACAAGTACGTGAAGGTTATTCTAACTCTTTTCCTCCCTGGGGTACTAATTAGTATTCAACTTTGTAGCCTAGATAATAGTGCACCTCCTAAAGGTTTAAACAATTAAACATGTATAAATCTATGTCTATAATGGGTTTCCATATTCTCCTAGTTTAAGCTCAATGTCCCCATGCTTAAAGTGTGTGAATGTATATGTGCTTATTCTCATAATATGTCCAAACTTTCCAATGATTAGACTGTGAGAAATGACATGTCCTCTTTATCCACATCATCTTGATGCCTATATTGTGAGAAAGGGCACGTGCTCCTCCATATCACCCAATACCTAGATTGTGAAATAAGTTGTGTGATCCTGCTACTTATAAATTGAAAACTTACATTTTTTGAAAGTCCATGCATGTGCTCTTGCTTCTCACCACCAAAATGGCTATATCATGAGAAAGGACACATTTTCAATAATTGGAGTACATATAAGTTGGGACTAGTGTGTTTTATTCCTTTTATTTACATGCATGACAAATATATGCTTAACATGGACTTGGAAAGGATTCCATAAAGATATTATTGGAATGCATAATGTAGTTGGATGGCATACAAATAAATTAAAGTACCCGTAGAATGCAAAAGTATTAATACATTTCTAATACGTGACATTTTTGTATTTCAACTTGATGCTAGATTAGGCATCTAGGAACATAATGGTAAATGTGTTTCATATTAGTGGAAAGTTTTCATCATGGTGAACCATGAATATTAGAGAAAAAACATTATATAGGTGTCATGTTTCTAAAATTTATGCCCAAAAATTCATATAGAAAGAGATTCTTACTAAAGATGAGCATAATTTGTAAATATTAATCATTCGACACTTTCATCATTTATGTTTGTGTATTAAGTGTTATCCTATTCGTCAATAACTTTTTGATGCATGATATTGATCCTACATCTCTCTAATAGATATTTCAGTTATTTTAATATCGGGGCATATACTTCCCACTTTATTGCGATGATTTGTCACGTCCCCTCCCCTCTCGCTCTTGACGAGGAGAGGACGCATGACTACATTGCTGCTACTGCTATCTCAACCCAAGATCTAGCCCCATGAACATAAACAAAAATGCATTGAAATAAAAACATATGCAGATGCATAATACATGTAAATATACACTGGAAGAAAGCCTCATTCAACACATTCATATGTTCATAATAATTCTTAAACAAATACAGTTGCAGAAATTAAATTCAAGAGGGAATACTTATCTTAAAAATAAGTTGTCCCGCAACTAGCTATGTCATTGCAACGTTCCACCCAACAATAGGCCAGTGTGCTCATCAATCTCTCATCACCACTACCACCCTTGAGCTGGGCATGATTTACATAAGGAAATGAGGAAAAATGGGCTCACACATAGCCAAAACATATCAAAACTCAGCCAAGCCAATCTACAGTTGGGTTTATCAGGCTGCTAAGGTAGTGGAAAGGGAGAATTGATAAGCTAGTGAGCTCAACCACAGAGATATGGACACCTACACCAGATATATCTAGCTTGACATCCACAATACCTACACACCCAACACAAGGAAGTATTCCCTTCATAGCTATACAATCCCTCAGGCCATACCTTCCCTTCTAGCTCTCTTTAGGTGTGCATAGAATATTTTCCAGACCCTCTTGATCTATCTGTGAGGTTCCTCTCTTCACTAGGTTTATCAAGCCAATTCAGGGCCTCTTCCACTCCTAAGTCTTTCAAAGCAAAACAAGGGTGCACACAACAACAAAATACAAATGCCAGGTTTGTAGAAAAACAGTTTGGCAACCAAAACGAAATTGCAGATGGGAAAAATCAACCCTTGGGAGAGCAATTTGATTTTAGAAATTTTTTTGATCATTACAGGAGAATAAATGACCTCTTCAAACCCCAAATTCTTGGTTCTCTGCTTCCCATTCACTCAACAATACAAAAACAGATTTCTGAGTATGGAAAAATGAGGAAAAGAATAGGAAATCATGAAGGAAAATTCCTAGCTTGCTCCAGGTGCGTGAGGGAATGAAAAATATGGATGAGTAATGAAATGGACAGACATTTGTGGGTTTTTACTTGCCCAATAAGAAAAAAATAGTTTTCCAAAAACTGATGTCTTCCCCAACACGAAGTTTGACTGCCATACTCTTCCATTCCAGGAATTAACTACCTCAACCAATTTCTGGAAGGAATAAATGATTGGGTGAATAAGAAAAAAAAAGGTATTTGACAGCTTTGTGGGTTCTCCCATTGACATTTGGCTCAATAGTTTGAATATTTTCCCTCCTTATTCCTTTTGAAATCATTCCCCCATCTCTTTGTTGCATTGACATAGCTAGTTGTGGGTATTTTTATTAAATTGCATATTTACATGATGTTCCAATTTTTAATGTTCCTGGCTAGCACAAAAACTATAGGTGTCAATTTTAACTGTCGATACTTAAAACACTAAATCCATGGTAGGGCCTTGGCCTTTAGATCCTCACCATGATTTAATAATGGTATTTACATCATATACAATTTTAATGCAATAAGGGTCAAAATCAGGATATTACATGATCCACCATGATAATTTAAAATAATAGAATCTTCCACTCCATCTTATTGCCCCATAATAACTCTTTTTTTTTAAATAGGTTTGTTTTCATAGTTACACCCCTTATTTACCTCTAAACTAAAAAAACCCCTCCCTTTTATACGTAGTTGTTGTTTTCCGCATAATTATACTATACCAACCAATTTGTTACAACCCCCCTAGAATCAAAATAGTACTGACAAATCTATGTTTTAAGTAGAACAAGATCCCTACTTTCCTCAACAGGTTCAACCATCACAACAATGGGTAGGGTCTAAATTCATTCTCCCATTCTTCCTCAACAAACATAATACCTCAATCATTGGTGGGATCTCATTAACAAATCTAAGGTGCATCATATTCCCATTTTAAAAGTTTAAACCTCCTGGTTCAAGGGAAGGTAGTTTGGTAAAATTTTTGAGTTCCTCTTTTGTGATCCAAGTGTTGTTGGAATTTGGCAATTTTTTCCAACTCCTAAATATATTTTATAACTTTTTGACTATGTAGAATTAACCTTACTGTCCATATTTTCATTGTGTTCTCTCTTTTTTATGTGGCAATTATTGGGTCCATTCTTCAAGCATATTCTCTTCTTAAATTTATTTGACACCTCCTTGATAATGATATAGATCTACATCCACAAAGATGAGACTAATGTTGAAGTCTCCATGTAGATCTACCAAATATGAATCTCATATATTTGCTTGGATATTTTGATGTACTGTTTCTTTGGTTTCAGTTTATGATAAGTTCTTTGAGGGAATATCTCTTTATGTAAGTAAATCATTACTTGTTCACCTTCTTGGTACACCTTTATTCTTTGGCATAGTTCTACACTTATCTCATACTACTCAATTGTTATTTGTAACTCCAACCTAAATTCTTGTTGCACATGATGGATATGCTTCAAATATCTCCCATACTTTGACTAATTTGTCTTCCCTCAACCTAGATCAATTAGATCCACTATCCCTTTTGGATCCTCCCCCAAAACAATATGGAAAGGAGTATTACCTATAGTACTATTAATTTTGGATTTAGAACTAAACTCAACTTGTCAAAACCAAAACCCATTTCCTTGGATTCTCACTAACGAGGATTTGAAGTAAATTTCCCAAATTTATCTTGAACACCTTAGTTTTCCCATCCCTCAAAGGGTGATACACTGAACTATACTATAATTTTTTGTAAAGATAACTCCATAATTTCCTCCAAAAGTGACTAATAAACCTTGTATTTTGATCACTTGTGATTACATTTGGGAAACCCATGTAAGTGTACAATCTCCTTAACTAATTGACCAACAATCGCATTTGCATCATTATTTTTCTTACATGGAACAAAGTGGGCCATTTTGGAGAATCGATGCACTTCCAAAAAAATATAAACACTACCTTTTTTAATACAACAAAACCCCAAGAAAATTCCATGGAAATGTTCATCCATGGCCCTTCAAGCACCAATATTGGTTTATACAAACCAATGCATGTTTTTCACCTCCAGAAACTTGTAATTAGATTCTACATTTAGAAACAACTTTGTTAATATCCTTCTTCATCTAAAGACAAAATAAATTTTTACTTACCAAGCTATAGGAATTGTACCTACCAAAGTCATCTCCCAAGCCATTTGAATACATTTATATAATACAATTTTCCTTTCTAGACCAATTGGGGATGAAAAATTGGAGTCCTTTGGACAAAAAATTATAAGCCAACAAATATTCCTCATAAAAACCCTTACTTGCATCTCCCAAATTGTTGAGAAGCTTGATAATTTTGTTGAAATAGGGATTTGTTGCATACTCTTCCTTGATTTTTTCAAATTTGACAACCCCATTGGTCATTGTGAGAAGTAGGCAACGTTTCCTACTTAAAACATTAACCACATCATTAATTTTTCCATTCACATGCTCCACTACAAATTTATAGCTTTGCATAAATGAGAACCATTTAGATTGCTTATGGGGAAATTTAGCTTGCTATGTAAGGATAATAGCATATACTTATTTTTCATTAGTATAAATCTCCCTTCTAAGTTCAACACTCTCCCAATCACCATTATGGAAGCATCACACTTGATGGTAAATAGCTTCCGAAAGTTTAGTATGGATAGGAATGGAGCCTTGGTCATGTACTTTTTGAGATGTTCAATGCTTCTTTTTGTTAGTGTTTTAGCTTTAGCGGTATATTTTTCAACCCTTTCAACTTTATTTCATTATTTACTTCATCCCACAATTACAACATTATTCATTTGCAATAGAAGTAAAAGAAAGGACCACTAAAAGATAACCATGCATAAGAGACACAAATATTTTTATCTTGGGAAATCCAAACTGGGAAACCCAAACAGGAGAAAACCCAATAAAGTTTTCTTAAAAGAAAATCAATCCAATACAAGAACAATACCAATCATAAAGATGAACCTAATTACAGGAGAGGTTCTTCCTCCACAAGAAACCCTAATGAGGGTATCAAGTCTTGAAAGAGAATAAGATAACCCCCAAAATGTCCTTGCATTTGCTAGGCCTTCCAAGAGATGCACATAAGTAGAGAGAGAATATGTTGTGTGATTGTGATGTGAACAAATGAGGAGTGAATCTCTCTATTTATATTCTTCCATTCACTAAATGTTTCCTCAAATGGGGTTGACTTCATTTCCTTCACTGGTCCAACTTCACTAGTTCAATATTTATTTCCTATTTTTTATCCACTTTGGCTAGTCTTTTGTATTCATTATCTTTTGGATCTTTTCCAATGTTATTTAGGAATTATTCAATGGTTTATATTGGCTTCATGAAAATTTCTTCATCATAGAAAAGTTCTCCTCTTTGATGTCTAATCACATGTGGTCATATTTTTCCCTAATATCTCTAATGTTGATTTGACCATACTCTAAGAAGTCTCAAACACATCTTAGAGCCAACTGTGAACTTCAACATTAGATTATAATTTTTCTAATATACAAGGAGATAATATCTCCTTGTAACAGAGACAAGTCACTTCACATTATTAAGAATAGATCACTCCCACTATGGAGCAGTCCCGCAAAGTGAGTATGGAGTGTGACCTCTAGCTTATTACCATTCCAATCAACACATGACTAATTAGGGATACCAAGGGGCCATTCTCTTCATGGGTTTTGAACCTCTAAGAGAATGATCCATAGAATGTTTACTCAATGACGGAACTGATGAGAACATCAACACTTCCTCTTAGTGAGGGACACATTGTACATCATTCCAAGCTGCTAACTTGGTTAGAATCCCTTCAGTACTGCATTTGTACTACATTTGCATCTGTATGATACTTTTACTGCATCAATATATGTACTACATCTATACTGGAATTGATTTGCATCTGTACTGCAACCACATATGTACTATAGTGTCTATATCTATGCCATTCACCTCTTGTGAATGTTTGCCACTAATTTATAAAATCATGATGATGTATGGTCCACTCATCTCATATGAATGTTTGCCTACCCATTTGTGAAATCATATGGACCATTCATCTCATATGAATGTTCGCCTGCTCATCTATATGATACTATGGGCCACTCATCTCTCATGAATGTCTACTAGCTCATCTATAAGATCATCTATTCCATTCATCTCTCATGAATGTTCACCTTCTCATCTGTAAGGTCATATGGGCCATTCATCTCTCTTGAATTTTGGTGTTCTCATCATCACATATACATCAATGCTCCCTCTCACTCAGAGAGGCATTCTCCATCACACCAAGCTTGTCCCTAAAGTATACAAAATTTGACTTGGGTAGAGTCTTGATGATAATATCAACCAAATTTTCACCCGTGGATATGTACAGGAGCTTCACTGCTCCTTTTTGCACCATGGATGCAATTTGTTCTAGTTCCATTGTACTAAGTGCCATAGGATCATGCTTCCCACTAATCCAAGATATCATAACTTATCCAAGTTGAAGCGATATCTCGATATGTTCTTTTTTTCTACTACACTTCTCTCAATTAGGGTCTACATAACTCTAGAGCCTCACTTCTCCACCTGAGATACATCAAAATCTATATCCAACTATACCATGTAGGTACCTCAACACATGCTTTTTTTGCAACCCAATATGCATGCCATAAAGTCGTTCAGGTGTTCACTGCAAATCAAGTATCAATCATGGTGTAAACTAGGTACACCAAAGATCTAGCCAACTACCAAATATGAATCTGAAGAAAAATCACTTAGCTTCTCCAAATTTGTAATCATAGTGGGATCCATAAGATCTAAATCTCAAGCAAAAACACTAAGCTTCTCCATATCTATCTCCATAGGTATATCCATAGACTTGTATTTCATCATCCTAAATCTTCCAGGATATCATATGTGTACTCCCTCTGTATGAGGAATATCTCATCTAGTCTATGACACACATTTAATATCAAGAAGTAACACAATAGGATAAGACCCTTCATCTTGAAGTAAGAGGCCAACTCTCTCTTGCGCTCAACACTAAACTTCTCTTGTTACCGTAATGGAACAGATCATCAATCACACAAACTTGTGGTAAAGGTTGGAATCCATATCATTTATCAAGTACATGTTTGTCCTGACATATCAAATATGGTTTTATACTTGAGTTTGTGTGAAGTATTCTTTATCATCAACAAGTTACTCAATATGTGTTGGGGCATACTAATCCTTATTCATATGATTACATTTCTCCCTCTACATATGGACACTCTAGTTGTAATTCATGAGTCATCTCTACTGCTGATCAAAACTGCATGTTTGATCTTGTAGATCTACTTGGAAGTCATCACTGGATTCCCTTTAGGTCTCGACACTATCTCTCATAGATCATTCTTCATGATGGAATGATCATGATATACTTCTAAAATTGTTGGCCTATTGCCTCCTCATCGCTGGAAGGTTTGGAATCAATGAAGTGACTCATCAATGCTATACATCATGAGAACCTCTAAGGTATTTTGTTATCTCTTTAAAAAATATCACTGGGAGTTGTATGCCTTCTTACATCCTACAAGGATCACGAGGCCATTATGTAATGTCCCCAAATTTTTCTTAATATCACCGTGTTAAACTCTTAGCCCTTTAGAAACCCATGGTTCCTAGTGGAATAATAATCTAATTAATGATGGGTTCATTTTGTTAAAATAATTACCTATAGTAGGATTAGAAATATTCCATTATTAAATATTATGAATTTATTTAATTTTTACACCTAATACAGGTGCTTGGTGGCTAAGGTGGCGCATGGGGTCTTCTGTGCCTAATGATTTTTCATTGTAAATGGAAACTAGGGGAAAATAAATAAATATCCATAAATCCAGGGAAAATATAGAAAGTGGCAAAAAAAGCAGTCAACCAGAAAAGTAGTGTAAAAATAAGGCAAGTGTAGAAAAGTTGGTAGGATGAAAAGCAATAAACTTTTGGACGGCGCAATTTCTAAAATTGAAAAAAGGTAAGTCTTCCTAATAGAAGGAAGGGCACAATTTATAAAGCGGATAAAATCAAGTCATTCAAAAAGTATACAACTCTTGGAGGGCGCAATTTCCAAAGGGACAAAAAGGCATGTCAGGGAAAAAGCAAGAAAGTAAGAAAGTTTCCTCATTCATTCATGAGGGTGCAATGGGAAAGTGAAGTGGTACACCTCTTGAACCAAATATGACCTTGAAGACTAATTATTCTATAAAAAAATTATAGCACATCACTATCACAACTTTGGATCATTTATGTTTTGAGTTTGAGAGTTGCTCTCAGAGGTTGAGTGATGTCCCTCAACTGTAGCTTTGGGTGGTGTGCCCCTTAGCCACCGAATCTTGTGTTTTAGTCTCTCATGTTAGTGAAAAATTGAATAGGATTTTTTTCATGTTATTATATCTCCTTCATCCAATTATCATATCATATAGAAGAGCTTGGAGGCCTCCTATTAGTGACATTTATTCTTCTAGCTTCTTTCTCTCCTTTCTATGATATTTTGGAAACTTTTGGAGCAATGTAATGGGAATTTCGACCCCAATATTGTATTATTAATGTAATTATGTCCAATATATTTTTTAATATCAATTTCATATCACTCTCATGTCATTCACAAAGTTTGGGAAGTTCATGGTTCGATTTTCTTTGGTTTCTAGCTCAAAGCCTTACCATTGGGAGTTTTGCTATGAGAGGCTACCTATGATATTATTGTGAGATGTATTTAGAATATCATGGCCCTATTATGATATTATTTAATATCTATGAAAATTATACATACTTTTGAAATTTTTTAATTAAGTTTCTTAAATAATCTTTTGCACCCTGCCTAGATTTCTATGCAAAAATGACTAAGTTTCCAGTTCGAAGCATTTAGAGTATAAAAAAAGGTAAATTTCCTTTAAATTATGTTCTTATATTTAATTAAAATTAAAATTATGATATCCAATGTTTGAAACTAAATATTTGAAAGTTTTTTATGCATTTTGGAAATCACAGAAGTTTGACTAGCTACATAGTCCTAGTGACTAGTTTTCATAGTGGGACCCTTAGTTTTCTCTGTGACTGTTCAGTACTATTTTAAACCTGAAATTATTGATTTCATCATCCTAAAAATATATCTATAACATTCATGATCCTTCCTTATCCTTTGGTTTCTTGGAATTGATTGTTAAGATTTCAATTTGCACTGGTTGGGACTCCCAAAATCTTGGTAGTAGACTTCATCCTGGATGATGCTCGAAACCTAAAATGGAACAAAATATAAGTGCTTTGGAATCATAACATTCATTTTCCTACCTTTTATTTTGGTTTAACCAGAACATTGCAACTTATTCCCTTTGCAACTTGCTTAAATTTCTCGCATGTCAACTAGTTCTTTGCATCTTTATTATAAAGAGTTAGTGAGCCTAAATTTTATGCCTTAGGTTCATTAAAATGGTATCAAATAAATTTACACCACTCCTGTGGAAATTAATCTCTCAAGTTGAAGAAAATTTCATCCATGTCCTACTCTGGCGATGACTATGATGAGAAGTATGAAGAGTACTATAGATAGTATGAAGGAGGATAAATCCTCTATGTTAATGCAGGCATACCAAGAGATGAGGATGATGAGTTATATATCCAAGCATACAGAGAAGAAATCAAGGCCAAACCTTAAATGGTTAAGAAATACTTGAAAAAGGTGATAAAAGTATGTGAAGAGATGCCTAGTTGCTGCCAGGAGTATCTAGCATTGGGCAAGGATATTGGTGGAGTCATGACTTTCAAGGAGTTTTCCTATCTCAAGTATGGATTTTGGCCATAGAATGCTGATGAATATTTTTCAAATACCATCAAACCAACCATAGAGGAACAAAATTGTTCCACCTCTTTGAGTAAAGAGGAAGAAGAAGGAATCATAATTGAAGATTCATCAAAGCGATCTGTGTGTTCAAGCCTTATGAGATTGTTTGGTTTTTCTTCAAACAGAGCTTATAAAAGTTGTGACATGAGTGTCATTCAAAAATATAGAAGTCACAAATTTCCTAGAGGAGAATATAAATTAGGTAGAGGTACATATTCATGAGGTGGAGTGAAAGTCACTGCAAGATGACTACATGAGAGAAGAAAGTGAAGTTGAATGCACTTCCAACTTCTTTGTGGGCGATTTTCCGATTACTGCTAAGGATGTTGGTTCGTGTTAGAGTGGTGAGACATATTTTGGATCAAAACCAAAAGAAGATAATAAATCAGATTTATAGTCACCTCTTGAGCCTCATAATGAAGAAGAAGACAAGGCCACACCACTTGGGTGTGAACCCGAGAATTTGGTGGATGAGCATGCCACCATAGTGTCCTTACATGAAGATGAAATGCCAAGGTATGGTGTACTTTATGACTTGTGATAATATCACATTTCATTGCAACCTTTAGATATACCCTCCACTTCATATCATGGAAGTGATTTTGCAATAGATTCTAAAGTTGACCGATATGTTGAGAATGAGATATGTGTTGTGGATCCATGCCACAAGCAAGTTGATCTTATATTTCAGCCATTGGAAGGAGAAAATTTGGTTTATGATCTTATTTTTAGTGGATCACTAAAGGAGGACAGAGAGAAGCTTATGGCATCCATGAAGAACTCTGTTGACACCAATGACTTGGTGGCAAGATGTTGTTGGAAAGCTTCTGGAGGAGAGTTGGAAGGAGAAGCATTTATGGAAGAGTTCATAGCACTTAAAGAAGGCATGGTCAATATGAAGGATAGATACATGAACTTACAATATGACAGAGATAATCTCCTCGTGGTGGACAAAATGTACCATTGTGCATTCAATAAGGAAGCATAATAGTTTGAAAGGCTCCATAGTAAATGGGAGGCTACATATGATTCCTTGAAAAGAACCCAAGAATCTCTTCAAGAGTCAAGGTTGTAGATTGATAAACTTAGAAAGGATTTGAATATACTAAACCCTACATCTTTCCTGGAAAACGATCATGTGCACATGGTAGGAGGTACTTTGGATGTGTTGGAGGAAACTCATGTGGAGAACAAACATGAGGATGGTGTAGATTTGCAGATGCTTGTGAAAAGCTACGATGAATAAAATATTGTCCAAGAACTTATTGAGATTGAGAGGAAGGATGAAGAGTTATTAGCTATGGGAAATATATTTGAGGATATGCCAATTGAACCAACAAGAAAAAATTATTATCTATTCATGGATTTGGTTGTTAAATATATCACTGAAATGGAGGATCAAGGATGCAGTAGAATTGCTTGCATAATAGAGGGTTGTTTGACATGCACTCCTTGAAGGGGAAACCTCATGAATGCCCTTATGGGTGGTAGATTATTCTCTAGAGGAGGTGGTTGATGAAATTACATATGGGTCAGAAAATAAAAGTGCTTATTCATCCATTGATTGGGAGGATAGAGACATTATTGAAATGAAGACTTTGGGAGGTAAAGGATTTTTTTGTTTGTTTGCTTCTGCAATATTTTTTTTGTTATAACTGACATTGTCATAACCGGTGAGCAGAAAAAAAGACTTATTTTGCAGGCATTAGATACCTCCCATACACATGCACATGAGGTGAATTTTGATTTTCTTGTGCTCAAGGAGTTTGAGGTCAAGAAAAATGAAGATCAAGCACTTTCTGTTGCAAGAGAGATTATGAATTTCCATTAGAATACTGTTGCACAGTTTTGAAGGAGGCACATGATCACACTTTCACTAAGCCAACCAATGGAGGAAGTTGCACATCCATTAGCTTGATGGATGAGTATTGCTGGAAATTCTCACCTTTTGCGGACATAAGTTGTTTCCCTAGCTTGGAGTCCTTACAACTAGAACAAATGAGTTACAACATTGAGAAGCACTTCCCCTAATATTGATAGATGCTTGGAATGGATATTTCACCTGTCACACAATGTAATGTACCAGCCTTCTAGAACACTAGATCTTCATAGTTTTACCTGCAAGAATCACACCACAAAGTGATACAATATTAAAAGTACCAAATACGATCTATAATCCTATATTGATGACTAAGGAATTCAATAATAAAACAAGTGATCATCACACAATATGATTTATGGCAAATGAACTTCCATTGCTTTAAAAGAATAATAGAGAGAAGTTACAACCAAGAGCCTTAGTGTTGAAGGATATCTTCTCAAGCTCGATCTTGCCTGCAAAGCTTCAACTTGTCCACCTAGTGCCCACTCTCCTTGGCTAGATTTAGCCTGAATTTTGGTGTTGTAGCATAATATTCCTCACCTTACCCATGGGGGATGAGCCAAGATTTATAGCCATGTGAGGATAGGGATGGTTGATATTTTTTCGGATGAGATGGAGGGGAGATCCTACAAGGATGGTTCTCGAGTCTTGGTGCTCCAAGAGTCTAGGAATGAGGTTACCATGAAGCTGAGGTTCGAGAAGCTTCACGAAACTTCTCTTTTTAGCTTTAAAACTTGAGCACCGCTCTTTTTCAACTATGACAGAGCGTTACCAATAGGGAACCACTCATTGTACAAAGGTATGTGGCAGTGGCGACACCTTTTGTGCATGGAAAATAGGTGTTATAGACTTAGGTAATGCACTTTTTCCACAAGGAAAGTGCGGTGGTGGACAAAATCTTGAAAACACTAATCCAAGTCCAATTTCAACTTCATAACTTAGGAAATGGAGGCAAGTTCTGATGCTTTGTTCTTAGTATATGATGATGACAAGAAATATGTATAATAGAATCCCCCCAAAGAATGAGGCTAGAGGGATAGGATATGTGAGGTATTTTCCAGAACAAGTTATCACTTTGAGGCAAGACTTCACTGATCAGAGATATTCAACAACATAGCTCATATTGCAGTACATCAACACTTTGATTCAGATTTATATGAATCTCATCATGGATGTGGACCAATAAAAAACATATCTATGTAAGGTACAAACAATCATGGCTACTAGAATACAACATAGATCCATGCAAAAAAGGCTCAAACTTAAACACAGCTACCAGACATACAATGTATATATATGTCATTCAAACGAAACTTTGAGCACAGTGAATACTATACAAAGATTGGCAAATTCCTCCCAAAATTGTTTTTTTAACCCCCCCCCCCCCCAATATGCCTTCCCAAATAAAAAAAACCCCCTATTTTCACTATATCAGTGTATGTATCCATTTTTTTATTTACATTTTTTATACCCCTTTATATATCTGCCTAGTATATTGACATGATACCCCTCTTATGCCCCCACATGCATTCTACAATGCACCTTGCTTCTTTCGATGTATATTGTGGATGCACATTACTTCACCCACAATGCAATTACTCAATTGCATATAATTATGATTTTTGGCATCTAATGGTATAATGAAGAGATGTTATTATGATTTAATTCATGAGCTTGACCTCCACGCATGTCTCCTCCTATAGGCTGCTCTCCTCTACCCGCGTGTCTCCGCCTACCGGTTGCTCTTCTACTCGCACGTCTCTGTATGCCAGCTGCTCCTTTACCCACGTGTCTCTGCCTACCGAATCCTCCTCATCTTTTTTTGTCCACTGTGATCTCTTCTCTCTACTTGGTATCTTCATGGGTTTATCCTCATGGTTTTACCTATGTGTGATTGCTTACGGGTTTATCATCATGATTTGTACCTACGGTTTATCTCAGCATGAGTTCTTATGGGTTTTACCTCTGTGAGTTGGGTTCCTTTCCCTAAGCGACCATGAGGTTACCTTTCAAATGTGGACTTTGGGTTTCTCAACATGACTGTCAGAGAGTATGACTGTGCTCAGTATGACTAAGTGTCTCTTGTGCTAAGTGACCGTGTGTCCTTAGCATGACTGTTATGGGTATGAATGAATTACTTAAGCCTGTGATTTTTATTGAAACCTCTCTTTCTATTGACTAAGAGTCTGAGACCTGTTTCTGTCTACTCTAACCCTCTCTCTCAAGGTACGTATATGGTTTACCCTGTTTGACTTGTCCCTTCAGTGATAAGATCAAACTCAGAAATATTTTAGTATAAGGAGGATCCAATAATGGTTATAATTTGTTAATACTGTATCTATTATTTTTGTACATGTCATTTGGTGAAACATATCAATGACCAACTTCAATGTAGTGACCAACATAGCGTTAAAATTACCGCAGTGACCAGTAGAGCGTTAAGTTGAAAGAGATGAAAATTATGTTCTTGCTTTATTACAATTTAAATTTTTTTGGAAGCACTATTCTAAATCTGAATTTATATGTTCATGCACTTATTTTTATTACTTGTATTAAAACACCACTAACCCTTAAATTTCAACAATATGATATGTAAAAAACATCCCTGCTAATATTAGGCTCAATTGACTTGTCAACTGCCCTTTAGAGTACTTTTTATAAGATGTACATATCTCATAATTCATTATCACGCCATTAAAATTCCATCTTGATTATTTACATATTTGTGTTGGTTCTATTCAGTGTTCACCCATTTCTTCATATAATTCATGCCCTGTGCAACAATCTGCGGAAAATAGATGTATCGTGCAAGCAAAAACACAGATATCGTCAGGGTGTTTTTCAATTGCTCCATAGCATGACAATGGAATTCATATGAAAAAAACATCAATAGAATAAATGCTTTGCTTCTCATATCTTGAAACAAGATATCATTGGTTTATAAGACAATTGAAAAAAGGTGAAAAATGGATAGGATTGCCTGTACCAAAAGTTGGTTTGGTCAAGTTTTAGCCAGTTCAATTGCCAAAGAATATAAAATAAAACATTCATTAGAGGAAATTTCAACTCAAAATGGGCCTTTTAACACTAATCAAATTCCATGTCATCATGTGTTAGCCAATGAAATGCTTTAAATTTGAAATATCGTATAGGTATTAAACAATTTTTTAATATAAATTTGGGGATAGGTATCATAAAAAAAACTACTTTTTTGTTCGTATTTTCGACATATCTCCCTGTATTTTTACTCAAATTTCGTTCGGAAGAGCTCATTGGATGCGGAATTAAATTCCACATCCAGCGAGTACCCACTTGGCATACTTTTGATGGACCCCGCTACCCCAAAAACAATAAATACCTGAAAAAAATGTGATGATGATGTCATCATCACATTTTTCAGGTATTTCTTGTTTTTGGGATAGCGACGTCCGTCAAAGGTATTCCTAGTGGGTAATTGTTGGACGTGGAATTTAATTTCACATCCAACAATCTCTCCCGATCAAAATTTGAGTAAAATCACAGTGAGATATGTCAAAAATACGAACAAAAGAAGTGTTTTTTTCTTTTCTTCCTTCAAAATTAATAAATATTATTTTATTATTTTTCTTAGGAGACCCATTTTGATTTGAAATTTCCTCTAATGGAAATAAGACTAGAATATACACCCAAATTTCTTCACTGCACTATAAAGGAACAATACACCTGACTTTGTATCTCAAGGACCCATTGCCATGGTCAATATATAAATTCTGTTTTTCCTCTTTTAACATAGAACATTAATGAAGGCAATTCAATTTTAGCATAACAACAAAGAATATAACATAAAGGATAGACAGTGGAAACCTTCTCTATAAGATCCAACACGTCTTGATTATCCACAAAATCTATGTTACTCCAACGATACCTTCCCTTATGTATTCTTCCTGCTCCATCTTAATGACATGTTGCGTCACAAGTACCAATTATGCCAACAAAAATGAAGCATCATTAAACAATAGGGTACTGGAGAATGTCCACTATAACTATGGATAGAAGAAAAAGGAAAGTAGATTCACTCCCAAGATAGCTCAAGCATGTGAGAGTGTTTCCAAACTTGATTGAAATGCTGATGTAGCTTCTCATTTGTAATATTAATACACATTTGCTCAAAACTGCCACGAAAGAAATATTTTAATGAAAAAATAAGTTATAATGAATGCTGACCTCAAGAATTGCAAGTTCAATCTATTTTTCAATTAATTATTTAACCAAGAGGATATTTTCCCCAAAATAATTTGCGAATATTGATAAGAACACTATATATTTGCATATAAACATCTGAAATTTTTATGGTTCTATATTGATATTAAGAAGCCAAGCATGAAAGGAAAAAATATATTTGATACTTTCCATGTACTCTGCTTATTATATTTTCATTCTTGGAAAACAATAATTCTCTATAAACTGTCAACTAGTGCTGAAACAGGAGGAGTTATAAGACTTAAGAGCCATAGTTCTAGATTATTTGAGTCAAATAGCCTTTAACATTTGCTAAAATTGATCCTACAAGTTGAATATGATGGAAATATACCTGTATACCTTGAAACATTCAAATCCATAAATATCAAGAACTCCAATCAAATGTGTTGAATTGGGATCCTGACCAATTGATATATTGATTTTATCTACCATCCTATAAATGTTAAGGATTAGGAGATGCTATAATAGAAACTAAAGATACACCTATTTGCAAATAAAAAACACAACTTATTCTAGTTCAGACTTTTGTAACTAACCTTTACCAATCAAATAACCGTGAGTATATCGTTTTTGCCAAAGCATTGCAATTGAGAGTTGTAGCACTAGAATCAAGCAATTTTATTATGTTTCCATCACGTGTAACAATAATACGTTTACAAAGAGAGTCTTCAAGTCCCTTGACATCACACTTGAGGTAGAATTTAATGTGTTTTAAGTTTTAACAAAGTGATCCAGTTCACATATAAAAAAAAAGTATAAACATCAGAAACCACTAAATTATTCATGTGTTACATTTGTATCTTACATGGGAAGTTCAGCTGTTGTTTGAAGATGGAAAATAGTTTTAGCATATTTTGGTTGAGAAGAGTTTGGTTCCTTCCCTTTGACAAACTCAACATTACCAAGATGGAGAATATATGCTACTACACGAAATATTGCTTCCTGCAAATCCAAACATTCAAACTATTACTTTCTATATTATCGAATGCATGGCATGATTATGCTGATGTATATCATCAATTGCATTTAGTAACATACTACTATTGTTTTGCACATAAATTTCCATAAGGTACAGATGAATCCATTTGCATACATGTTCTTCTGGACTTATTCCAACCACATCCATAGGATTTATTGTCTCGAGATACTCTCTAGCATCATATATAGTGCTCACTTTATAACAGTTAATATGGTTAAGATAATGAAATGTACTAGGATCTCCCAAATTGTATTTAGCAATATCCCGTAAATAAGGTGCCACATTGGTAATATTCATGAATCTGAGATTGCTAGCATGAAAGTGTTGCAGATTCTTATTGACAAATTCAGAAAGAAAAAACTACTTTGAAATGACATTCCTCAATTTTGTTAGAATTCCCCTTGACATTTATTAGGCATGATGAAATGATGTACCTTTGGTGGTGCAACACAAAGCATGTAGAAACAATGATAATTTCTCTTTGGATTAGAGACCTGAAAAACACCAAACCTTTCTAGAAGGTAGGTCTTGACAACAGCTCCTGATATCTTCCCATTCTTGTCAAACTAGAGCTCAACAAATTTTCCAAAATGACTGCATCACAGATGCTCTTCCATTAGATGAGAACATATAAGCACTATGTGTTTCACTGTCATCCCCTAATCCATTATGTTGAGGTTATTTCAATTAAATAATTACAAATAAAAAAAAATTATAGTTATGCCTTTGTGAGTCACCTGGAATTGTTTTTTTTGACAGTTTTTGAGTTACCAAAAGCTTCTAGAATAGGATTTGACTGTAGACATAACCATGACACATTATTTCAGTAATACAGTAACACGTACACCATAAGCTATGGAGAAGAATTATTTACAAGCTAATGTATCACAAAGAATGAAGTTGTTTCTTACTTCTAGAACTTCTTGCTCTACTGTTCTTCCCTCTATTCCTGATCGGCCACCCATAAATGCAAGGTAATGCATAAGAATTTTCATTGGTTTTGTTTTTCCCTCTCCACTTTCTCCATTGACCATAATTGACTTGGTTTTCCCCTAGGTGACCATTGACATGTATCCAAAAAATTAAACTTAATGTAAGGTTGAACTCCCTAAGGGTGGTTCAAGATCAGGTTTCCCATTGCCAGGCATGTCCATATTTAGATTTAGAACCTGTGTTGTGTATCATTTTCATGTTTTGATTACTTACAGGCAGAAATACCCTATAACCAATAGGTCAAACCCATTTTTTATTTTATGCAAAGCAAAGGGTTTATCCATTTAAGATATTCTCTGTGTGGATTGTTTCTAGCAAAATGAACAAATTCAAATACTACAAGATTCAGGATAGTACATGTAACAAGCATCTGCCACTGCAAAAAGATGAGGGCTTAGCTCTCCAAAATATGCACCCTTATATTGTTCCATCATGTGGGTATTATACAAGTGTGGAAGTCTTCTGAAAGGATTGACATCAATCAATATATTCCCTGTGTATGTCTTTCAACAAGATGTTGTTCCATTAGACCATAATACCTATAAATAGTTCTGAAGTACCATTGGAGGAAAACAAGAAAGTACTTCTGAAAGTATGCAGAAGACTAAATGTCACTTAGTAAAAAATAAGCACACTAATTTCTTAACTTGCTTGAAATGAACTGAGAATACTATCTCAAAGCATCATAGTAAGCATGGCCCCTTACATAAATTTCATTAAGATTAAATATAGAAAGACAATTTTGTAGAACCCCTGGCTCATGCAAATAGGCAAGTTTTGTCATGTCGTCTAACCTCGCAATAGGTGCTTCTGCATATTTTGGGTATAAGGCTGACAACTAAGCCACCACCACTAAGCCACCACCTGAATAGACCACACACATCAATCGTTACTGCTACTCATCCTTCCATCATTTTCATATTACTTTGAAGTTGTAAAAGAGATATGCACTAGAAATAAAGTGGGATAGATTGAAATTTCTACCATATTGAAGATACAAAAACTATATAAGAAACATAAACAAGACAGTTGATAGACCATTATTTTTAAGAGCATAATCTAGCTCACCATAGCTTCTTATGACAATTTCCTTCACTAATACATGAGCACAATGGTATATTATTTTCAAAAATCTTATTGGCTTATAAATGTTTTTTTCATTCTAAAACATTAACACTATTTGTAAAAAAAAAAGAATGCATCTGAACAGACAATGTTGAGTGAGTCAGGGTGTTCTTACCCTCTGCCCATTTGTAGTTTGAATTCTAGCTTCCTGCCCATTGATTTCAAAAACTTCTCCATCAATCCAGGCTACTTCAGGGTATTCTACCCACATTGGAGATCCCACAACAATGTTCACCGGAGTTGTCTGCATTGGTAATTTACTTGAAATAAGTCAACAGGCAAATAGCCTAAATCTTTGAAAGTCATTAATTTTGCACATATAGATTAAGAATCTAGGATTCTGGATTAAGTACTTATATTTGTAGCTGTGATACATACACAACAAGGGAATGTAAGTTAAATATGGTATAAATATAAGTACTTTCATCTTTCATCTTTTAACATATGTATGCGTACTTGTTAGTATTCATAGGATTTGTATGATCATACAACATTTATCTTATCATCACTACTTTGTGTGTAGGTCACTTTCATGCAAAATTCCAAATTGACATCCAAATAGTGAATTGAGTTCAATTGTACTCTACAACAAAAAAGACAATGGAGGGCGTTGGATTCCTTTGAAATTGTCTATTGGTGATTGGGTTACAACGCAACCATCTAGAAAAACGTGACCATAAGGTGAAAACAAGATACCTAGAAGATGTTGAACGACATTGGAAGGGCGTTGTGAAAAGGTTTAAGATGGAAGAAGTAAAAATAAAAGTGAATTAAGTGTTTGTGGCTCATGTATATGACAAGAAAGACATTCAAAATGAGTATGTTTCCAAGAAACCGAATTCTCCTTGAATCAATGCTAATTGTAACTATTTATCATTTTATTTCTTTTATATTTCAATTATAAATAAGCCTAGTTTCATGATTTATTCTTTATATTTTTATTTCCATTTTGAATGATTATATGTTCATAAGCTTATGCATCTCAAATTGGGAAGAATGAGAGTCGATTGAGTCTATCACTAGCATATTTAAAGTGGTGCATTAAAAACTTGGTGAATTAGTGTACTCTAACAAGGATTATAAATGGATAAGGAATGACAGTATTTGGTTTTACAAGTAAAACTACATCCTTCCAAAAACAAGCAGAGCGTGTGGAGTACTCCAAGAAAACTCATTACCAACATTTCGAACCCATGAGTGGCCAAATATAGAGCATACAATTTTAATCGCTTTTTGTTATAAGTTATATTTATAGGTACAAGTTGGGATGAAGGAAAGTGGAGGCATAGGTGTTCATTTAAGCATATTTATGCCATTTTTGGTGTTCCAATTTTTTTTTTCAGAATGAAGAATCACTTAGGAAAACAAATAAAACATACATGACATCCCCACCTTCTAAGCAACTATTATAAGATATTTTCCATTCTGGTTGGGATATAAGAATCCATGACAAACATGTGGAACAAATAGAATGTTGGGTAAATAATACAAAGATATCATTTATGTGAGTTATGTTTATGTCTCATTTTATGGCTCCTAATAGAATGAATTGCAATGTCTTTATGTTTCTACTAGTGATATTTTTGTGATGTTGCATCCATTGCTATAGGTATTGGATAACAAGAAAAATGTTATATATTTTATTCAAGTTTTATCAATGGAGATATGTTCGTATATCAGGACAATGGAATTGGATTCCAATAGAGAACGATGATAATGATGGAACACATTCTCCTATCATACACGTTGATGTCTTGAAAAATGGGAAATTCTTTAGATCCTTGACAACGGAAGAAAATTGGATATTATTCAATTTAAGACAACAATTGGAGTTGGAAGATGTCAATGATTTTAATTTTTTTTCACAATGGGAAAAAGTTAGTAACTTATGTTAGATGATATTATTACTTGTAATTGAGGTCACTGATATTTATTTTATGTTACGTAAATATATTGAGTTTTTAGCTATATATGTTTTCTTAATTCTTACATTGTGCTTCATAGGTGGGAAAGTGACAAGAGAGTCTTATTTGCTGCAAGGATTGTGTCTTACGATCTAAGATGAAGATTGAAGAGTGTTAGTACAATGAAGAGATTGGAAGTACTCATTCTTTGTTTGCAAGTTTGATAATGACAACTATTCATCTCGAAGTACTTGGTGTGCAGGTTAATTATGATACTTGCAACATGATTTTGTCATTTTCCATGAGGAATATGAGTAGGATGGTGAAATATGAAGAGATTAATCATGACATAGAAATATTATATGAGATACATTTAAGGTATGCCTTCAGCAAGAAAATGGTCCATTTTCAAGAATTTTTGTGATTATCAATAAACAATGTTCCTTTTGTTCATTGTATTTTCTTTAAAACTTAAAAGAACAATGTTTCTTTTGTTCATTTTGGTGATTATCAATAAAACAAATATTTTTTAATAAGATCTCTCTATTTTGTATATTTTTATTACATATTTCATGTTATCTTTTATGATATATTTACTTATGAGTTTTGTGTTTATCCACCTTTCATTTTACATTTATAATCCTTGTAAGCAAGTCCCATCTTTCAGGATTATGCTTTCTATATATTTAAATTTGTCATCCCTACAAATTTGTAGAGGTGGAAATTTGCATTATGTTTTCCTATGGGTATGATTGACCGTGATTGTAACCTCAACCTTGGAAGCAATCATGTTATGTACTATAAGAGGTTGATTTGAATAACGAAGTGCAACATCCTATTCTATGCATACTATTTTTTCCCATCCTTTAAGCAGGGGAAACAATCGAGTTCAATTGATGACTTTAGGAAGTCATAATAATTTCTTTAGGGAGTTGGTTCCCGAAATTTAGGAGTCAGCCTTGATTTAAATAAGTTCTAACCGATTGTTGAATAGTTCGTGATAACATTTGAGAGAGAGGGAGAACTAATCTCCTCTATAGTATCGATTAGTTGGTCATTTAGGTTGTTAGAAGAGATAAATCAATTGTTATTTTTTGGGATCAGATCCTATGCTGGGGGAATAAGGAGAAGCCAAGCAGTTAGGTGAGGTATTTTGTACTTATTGTAAAAAATGAAAACCGGGAATGTATGCGGGGTTAAAAAATGATGAGACTGGAAATATTATTACTGTGAGTGGAGGAACCCTTTAAATAATCCTCTATAACTATTTTCCTCTTAAAAAACTAATTGCAAGATTTGGACAAATTTGTGCTTACTGGAAGTCACTCAGGCTTGGTTCTTCAATCGTAAAGTTTGAAGGTTCATCAAAGTAATTTAACACCTATGTATATGTTTCGGTTTGTTTTTTATCGAATGAAAATAATTTCAAAGATAATTACACTAATACATAATATCAAAATTGCGACGGCTTTTCGTTGCTATTACCACATTTTGTCGTCTCAATTGCGACAATGGTCGCGACATTTCATGGCACTTATTTCATGGATCTAACAATGAAATTTATAAGCCATCGATATAGAGATGAAAACTGGTCGCCACATGTCTTCTGTACAGTGGCCTCGAAATTGATTTTTTAGAATTCATTTTCTACGTTTTGTCGCTCTACCGACAAATTTTTCGTCCCTATAACGACGAAAATATGGCAAAAAACTATTAGACAAAATCTAGTTTCCATGCAAAACCGTGGAATAATTTCGATGAATGTTTGTCTCTCTATCGACGAATTCTGGAATTTGAACATAAATTTATTCCACGCAAAACCGTGGAAAATCAATCTCTATCAATGAGATTTGTGATGATGTTTTGTTTCTATTTCCACATTTGGCCGTCTGAATTGTGACAATAACGACAGCGATGTTTCATGGCACTTATTTCCTCTCTATAACGATGAAATTTATAATCCATCGATATAGAGACGAAAAATGGCTGCCACATGTCTTCTATACGATGGCATTGAAATTGATTTTTTTTAATTCATTTTCTACGTTTTGTCACTCTATTGATAAAAGTATCGTCCCTATAACGAAGAAAATATGGCCAAAAACTGTTGGGAAAATTTTTGGTTCCACATAAAACCATGAAACCATTTCGAAGAACGTTTGTCTCTCTATCCACGAATTCTGGAATTTGAACATAATTTTTTTCCACGCAAAACCGTGGAAAACCAATCTATATCAACGAAATCTGCCAGTTGAATGGTAATTTTTCCATGAAATTGCGTCGCTATAGAGACGATATTCATGGAAAGCCACTAGGGGTTTCGACGGTTTTGCAATACCCACGAAGAAAGTTCGTTGATATTGAGACGAAACCTGGAGGTTTAAAAAAATTAAAAAACCGTGGAAAGGCACATTCCTTTCCACGGTTTTGGATCTTCAATAAGTGCTTGTGATTGATGTGCAGTCTCATGGACATTTTAATTTTGTTTTAGATCAGATTTAATCAACGCTACAAAGAAGATTTCCATAAGGTAATTCCGAGCCACAAATTGGGGCAAACCTGCCATGTGATTTGATGTTTTAGGGATGAGCTTAATACATGTAAATGACAGAAATTTTTAGATCTTATAAAACATAAAATGAAAGATGAATTAAGATTTAAAATGGCATAAAAGCTGTGATTAGTGCCTAAAAAATCCAAGTTAGGCAGATGGGGTCAATTGAGGATCTCATGGAGGCTTTATAGATTAAAGAGTAGATAGGGTTGAATGGTTCAAACCCAATCTGCTCCTAAATAACTAGATCCACTTTAGAAATATTCAATAGGAAAATCCTAAGCTAGACATTAGATATTTGTCAAACAAGAGCCATGAGGTGGCAATGTCCCCGCAATTCCTAAAAATTATTACTACAAGACAAATACTATAGAATGGAAATATACCTCTGTTTCAACCCCAACAAAGCTTCACATGCCAAACCAAGAAATCTATCATAATACACTTGCTATATAACTACAAATGGTAGCTTTAGAGATGGAGGATAAAGGATAATTTCTCTTACTAGGTTTTAAAACTCGAGACTCCTCTTCCCCATGAGAAGGTTGGAAGAAGCTTGGACGACAGGAAACACACCTCCATTTCCACCCAAAAAAGGCTTCTCGTGCAATATTTTGGTTTGGTAGAAAATAAACAGGAACAAAAACTTCCAAACTTTTGGTAGAAAATGAAAAATAAAACACAATTTTGAATAGTAATTTAAAGAAACGATGAAGAAATGGAGCCAAAAGCTGAAAACAAACAGTTCTGAAAGAGGGAAAGTGGTTAAACAACAGAGGTGGGTAATGCATAGAGAGAACATAAGAGTGGTAAAAGTAGGGAATGGTACAACAAGAACACAACAGAGACAGTTAAGTCTGATATTCTTATGATTCTATGCAAACATTGGATAGGAAGCATGATGAAGAGGCTAGAAATGAAAATAGCAAAGTTATATTATACGACAGGTACAAGAAAGTCATATAAAATATTAATGCCTAGGGAGAATGTAGGCAATGCAAGAACCCTTACCTTATCAATTGCCTTTCGCCAGGTCCATTGGCCCATACTGCTTGCAAAGAGTTGTCCTAATAAACGGAAAACCACTGTGTTGGCTGGAAATTAAATTTACAAATTAAATAAATAATCCATTCCTAGACCTATACACAAGTGGTCATTTTGCTAGGCATGGAAAATATCAAAATACTCTATGAAATAAAAAATCGGCATACAATTAAATCAGCTAATGCTGTCTGGAAAGTGTGTTCTTAGGGTAATTCCACCAAGAGATGTGGTTCTGGAGTCACATTCCACATGTCCTGTGAAGGAAATCAACAATCAATCTATCCAGCACACATTTTCCACCAGAATATCAATTCGCATTTAAATGCTATATTACAATACCGTTGCCTCACTGATGTGGAAACTTGTGTTTGTATTTGACAACATTTATTTAACCATTGTATTAAAATGAAAAAAAACACACAAATTTTAAAGTTTAAGACATAAATATATTAAATACACATATAAATAGGTTTTTACTGGAAATCTGTGGACATTGTTAATACCACCATCCTGTCAAACAATATTAAACAAAAAATAGAGGAAAGAGTCATGTTGTCTTACTATATGAATAAAATGTCACTAAATACTCCAGAATGCTTTTGTAGTGCACATATTAATGCATTTTTTTTTACTTATAAAAAAACTAAAGAAACAGTTTAGGGGAGGAAGTTCATGGATGAAGTTGCAGAGCTATGAGCATGGGCTTGTTGTGAGAATCATCGCATATGATGTTTCCATCTTTATTCGTTCTCCCATTGCACCTTCCACATAGAATTGGGGACCATAGTGGATCTTTCTTGACCCCTTTTCTATTATTTATTTCTCATCTTTTCTCCTAATAGTCCTTACAAACTCAGCGATCGACATCTTTTCAATGGCATCCTCCAACTACAGAGTTAAATGCAAACCATTAAGAAGCAAATCCATGAACATGAATTTGTTCTCCTCAGGTTTAGGATTGGGTTTCTTCTTAGGAAGCACTCCAAGGTATCCCTCATTGTTGCTTCTTTTCCTCCTGGTAGAAGATTCTGCCATCTTGGACACAAGAAACGACAAACCACAAAGGGAATATTTTGTTCTTCTATCACAACGCTTTCCTACACTTAGAATTTGCAAGAATTGATGCATGCAATAAGATTTTGTTAGTTTATTTAGAGAATGCTATGGCTGGGGTCAATGTCTTACTAATTACTCAAAGCAATTATGCATGTACAACTCAAGACAAGCTATGGCGTTCCACAATTGCTACAAAGCTCCACTCAGTAGCCTCAAAACCACTATGAGAAAACAAAACAGTTTGCTATAGAACATTCAGGATTCAAACTCCAAAAAGTTTCCATTATCAAATAAAAACTAACAACCGTACTTAGGGTTTAATTGAATTGCAGTACATCCAGCTGACACCTATGACACCTATGACGTCTGATACGCCACCAACGCTGGAGGAGCCGATATCAAAACCTACGTCACTGAAATATAGCCCAATCTACAATCAAATAAATACTATTAAAATAATTATATTTAATATAAAATTTTAGGGGAGGAATTTCAGGGATGAACCTGTAAAGCTACAAGCATGGGCTTGTTGTGAGAATCATCGCATATGACGTTTCCATCTTTATTCATTCTCCCATTTCATCTTCCACATATACTTGGGGACCACAGTGGATCTTTCTTGACCCCTTTTCTATTATTTATTTCTCAGCTTTTCTCCTAATAGTCCTTACAAACTCGGTGACTGACATCTTTTCAACGGCATCCTCCAACTGCAGAGTTAAATTCAAACCATTAAGAAGTAAAACCCCGAACATGGATTTTTTCTCCTCAGGTTCAAGCTTGGGTTTCTTCTTAGGAAGCACTCTAAGGTAACCCTCGTTGTTGCTTATTTTCCTCTTGGTAGAATATTTTTCCATCTTGGACACAAGAAACAAAAAACTACAAAGGGAATATTGTGTTCTTCTATCGCAACGCTTTCCTACACTTAGAATTTGCAAGAATTAATGTATGCAATGGGATTTCGTTAGTTTATATAGAGAATGTTATGGCTGGGGTCGATGTCTCACTAATTACTCAAAGCAATTATGCATGTACAACTCAAGACAATCTCTGGCATTCCACAATTGCTATAGACTCTTTTATTATTCAACTATATTATTATTTGAGGGCATTTTATCACAAATGACCTGGTTAAATTTTGAAACATATGTTTTGATCATGTGGATACATTTGGGTACTCATGGATAAATGAAATTTTGTAATGCAACATTATACTGCCTTGTTGGACAGACTATTTCAAGTGCTAAAATATGTTATGGTTTCAGGGCATTTTGAGTACAAACGGCCCGGTTTAATACGATGAATTAAAACGACTTATATATGTATTGATTGTTGTGTCACAATGGTTGCTTATGAATGAATGGAGATTGGTAGATAGATTTATATAATGCGATATGATTGATCTTAAAATGTGTGAATGAAATATATGAACAATTTTCATTTCTTACAATATACTGGTAGATGCTTTGACAGTTTTCTAGTGTGACAGGGACCCAACTGCGCAATGACACAAGGTGGTGTCCATGCCACATGAATTTCAGTTTGAGTATAAACAGAATATCAGGTGATATAATTTATGTTAATGATATTTTGATTAAATTGGGTAGTGCGATTAATGCACATGGTTTTCATGTGTGCAGGCACATGATCTTGGTTCCCAATCGATCCACAAAGGATGATGGGGTTGCACGGAAGAAAGTACCCGTATGGTTAGCACATAATTTCCATGTGGTAGGTTCAAAAGCGAGAGAGGCTTTTACCTACAAGAGGCATGCTGCCGTGAGGGTAGGCCGCGGACTCGGTCACTCACGAGGATCAACTGAGGGGCACGCAATGAGGTGTTGGACTTATTCCTCAGTAACCATGAGTCTCTCTACAGCGTGGATGGGACTGGTTAACGTGGTCTCAGCCATCGCACTAACTCCCCACCACGGAAAGTGGGATATTTGAAGGGCATGAAGACGATCATGGCACCCTTATCACCTGGAGAAACAAAAGAAATAATTAAACTATAAGGTTGTAAATAAGTAATAACTAAACAATAAACTTATGACTTGAAAATAAAGTAATGGAAAGTGCAACCTTATGAAATAAAAAAAAAAAAAAAAAAAAAAAAGAAAAAAAAAAGAAATCATGATAAAAAAAATAAAAGAAGATTCTAAATATTAAAACATTGCACACACAAAAATAGCAAATCAAAGCAAAAATCTAGGAATGAAATTTAGGAATAGTTAAGTAAAGAAATCCTAAATTAGAAGATTGGATAAATGCATATGACATTACATAAATGCATATGACAAAAGATCCGTTGAAATAAAACAAAAATGAATCCAAAATAAGAATAAATAAAAATAATAATTTACATTATGCATAAATCTCAAAAAAAAAAGAATGATATAAATGAAAGGGTAGGGTTTGGATATGGGAGGCTTTTTACCCTAATGTTGGATGGATGAAAGAAGGCAGAGGCGGATGGTGGCTGGAGAGAGTTTGGTTCATCAGGTGTGAAGGGGGTTGGGAGGCCCTTAGTGGTTCTACACACTCTGATCGTGCTTGGGTACTTCTTCCTGCAACCCCATTCAGCTCGGGGGTCGTTGGGGAAGGAGAGTACCCATTGGAATGGTAGGGAGGTCAACCGGTGTATCTCTTGTGATTGGGAACTGATCAACGTTCGTGGGAACCTGACAAAGTTTGTGGTGCGGCAACCTCAGAAAGAACAAGCCTGCACAAAGAAAATCAGGTTTTTATGGGTTGTTAGATTGTTGTTATAATTTCTGAAATGCATTGTTAAAGATCCATGAATGGGCATTGAATTTTATTGCAGACCCATGTCTGCATTTCTTTATAGATCTAGATCGTATTTTAGATCTGTCTCTGTAGTTTATTATAGAACTGGATCTTCATTTTAGATCTGTATTTGTATTTTATTATAGATCTGGATTTATATCCTAGATCTGTGTTGCATTTTATGCCGGTATTTTTATGAGATCTGGATTTATATTTATGTTTGTAATCCGATCTGTAATAAGTATATCGTTTTTCTTTGGTATGCACTGGTTTACAATCCTCAACTTTGAGACCGGTGAATTAAACGTTACATGCGCTCCACAATACTAGCGCATTGTATAATGTGTTGTGCCTGCATTAATTTATAAGTGATGTAAATCCTGTAGATCTCAATTGAGGGTAGGATTTGATTTTAAATGGACTTGTAATACAATTTTCTTTTGCTGTACAATGATATCCGATCTAAATACAGATCGTAATCATCAGTTGTATTCTTAGGTGTAGCCTCTATTTGAGCGAATTTATGGAATGCCATAAACCCAATGATTGTGTGCGATCGAATACTCTTTGCGATTGAATACTCTTTGCTGTTGAAATTCTGACAGAGATATCCAGATTTGAAATCGCCTTCTGCATTTAATCGATAGTTTAATAGGTGTTCTTTTGTTTGGAGTCATTTTTCTATTTGTTGTAATACAGGTTTGATTTTTATTTGCGTATTGGTCTTTGTATAGACTGGAGGTTAATACACCATGCCAGCGATTTATATATGAATTCCAGCGATTTATATATGAATGCCAGCGATTTGCGTAATGGTCTGTGTATTAACTTCCAGTTGCATATCGTTTGATCTGTATATATCCTTTAATCTGTCCGGTTACAGTAATCGAATCCTGGAGTGGTTTTAATCGAATCCTGGAGTGGTTTTACTCCCCAATCCGATGAGACATGATCATAGCACCAATCTTTTAGAGTGGTTTTACTCCCCAATCCTGGAGTGGTTTTGCGTTGATGCAGGTTGAATTTTAAGTTTACCTGAGTGTTTTTCACTTTAACATCACGACGCATACGAGATGGATCATCCCTTTCGGAACGAGCTGCGAGGTCTTATAGAACTTGAAGTCATTCCAGAGAGATTGATCAGAGATGAATGCATGGTCCTGGAAGATCCATATGCTGCAGAAGCTATTGATTGGCTAGCACCAGTTGACGTCAAGCGAGAGCTAGCAGGTTGGGCGAGGAGTTATTATACCCTTGAAGGACATCTTGAAGCAATCATGAACTATGATCGCACTAAGATTCCAGAACCCAAAGAACAAGCATGGAATCATGCCAAACAGCATGTGTTGACACAAGTCAGAAGATTACCTAAAGTTGAAGCGTTATCCTTTAAAGATTTCGATCAAGTTAAGTACCTTTCTTCTTCGTCAGCAGGTTATGGCTACATTGGACTCAAAGGAGATCCAGGCAATTATGAACGCGCCAAAAGAATGGCAGTCACAATAGCAGAGAGCTTAAATCACAATCCATCTTATGGACCTGAAGCCATCACGCACTCGACAATCAGTAGACGTTACGCTCAAACTGTGTACACATAATCGTAAGTGGCGTAACGGGTACACAGGAAATGAGTGAAAATGAATTCCTTTATTACCCCTGTATAACTTAATACTATAAGAACCAAGTCTAAGCGCCTCCTCAGCTCCTGCAGAAGATCAAAGAAAAGCCGTAGCTCTCAGTAGTCATTTGCATGTCTTTTATGTTTGATGACATGATAAATTTTATCTTTCATCTTTGACAATATGGCAACGACATAATCAATTTAGTGTTTCATCTTTTATTTCATTAATGTTGTCTTTCATTTAGAGAAGTCACCTTCCTTTACCATCAAATCATGAGAATATGCCTGAAATATGTGTTATTGTAAAAAGAAAAGGGAGATGAAATTTTTATGGAAAGTTTTTTTTTATATCCACATTATTTAGGAAAGTTACTTTTTAAGCTCTATAGAAAGTTTTGTTTTATATCTAGGTTATTTCCGAAAGTTATTTTTATATTTATGGAAAGTTTGTTTTATATCCACGTTATTTAGGAAAGTTACTTCTTAAGCTGTATGGAAAGTTTTGTTTTATATCCAGGTTATTTCAGAAAGTTATTTTATATTTATGGAAAGTTTTGTTTTATAATATATGTAGATGTATTATAAGGACACCGATATTATATATATATATATATATAAGTTATGAAACTTGGAAAAGTATACTATATGATATTTTGTATTATAAACCTTTTTTATGAATAACTATATGTTATGAAACTTGCATAAATCAAATAGTTCTTTGTGATAATAGGATCTTTGTGAAAACAAAAAAAAATGTGTATTTTCCTTGTTAATAGACGTTGGGATGATATGGGGCGCTACAGGATCTTTCTTGACCCCTTTTCTATTATTTATTTCTCATCTTTTCTCCTAATAGTCCTTACAAACTCGGTGACTGACATCTTTTCAACGGCATCCTCCAACTGCAGAGTTAAATTCAAACCATTAAGAAGTAAAACCCTGAACATGGATTTTTTCTCCTCAGGTTCAAGCTTGGGTTTCTTCTTAGGAAGCACTCCAAGGTAGCCCTCGTTGCTGCTTCTTTTCCTCTTGGTAGAATATTTTTCCATCTTGGACACAAGAAACGAAAAACTACAAAGGGAATATTGTGTTCTTCTATCGCAACGCTTTCCTACACTTAGAATTTGCAAGAATTAATGTATGCAATGGGATTTCGTTAGTTTATATAGAGAATGTTATGGCTGGGGTCGATGTCTCACTAATTACTCAAAGCAATTATGCATGTACAACTCAAGACAATCTCTGGCATTCCACAATTGCTACAAAGCTTTGCTCAGTAGCCTCAAAACCACTCCGAGCAAACAAAAAAGTTTGTTATACAGCATTCGGGCTTCAAACTCCAAAAAGTTTCCATTATCAAAGAAAAAATAACAATCGTACTCAGGGTTTAATTGAATTGCAGTACATCCACCTGACACCAATGACATCTGATACGCCTCCAACGCTGGAGGAGCCGATATCAAAACCTACGTCACTGAAATATAGCCCAATCAACAATCAAATAAATAATATTAAAATAATTCTATTTAATATAAATTTTAAAAAATTTAAAGAACTTTACAACCATGAAAAATTAAACAATGTACGGTTGATTGGATTAATAGACATAACCCATCCATATATATCACCGCTTGCGGTGACATAACAAGGGTTAAGAGCAACACAACCAAATTTGAGAAACATGCACACTATTAAACTTTTCAATGACAAGCATCCAATATAATAGAGAAAGGTATTACCCAATTATAATTTATTATCAAGAGACAATTGAAGATGATATCCATTGACCAAGCATCAAGTATCAAAGACATCCAATCAACCATCCATAAGCATCAAATAAGAGTACTAAACAATAGTATAAGAATTCTCTTCACAACTTCTGCTTGTTTTTTACCACAATTAGATATTTCGGTTGGTTGTTATAAATGAATTTATATTAGTAAGCCATTGCATTCGAGATGTATGAATTTGTAGGCATATCTTTGTATGCTAACCTATTATGGTTCAGTTGATAGAAGCGGAGGAGGTGGAGCTTATGGAAAATGAAAAAAATAAGGATGGTGGAAATACTTCTGATCCTTTTGCATATGCAGCTATCAATAATGCTGTAAATGGTCATGTTTCCCCCGCTGGATCTACATCTCTTGCAATTGATCACTCACAAGCAGAACTCACTAAGGTTGGTTTCTCTCTCAACATATTTTTTGTTTGACTATAATATTCCTTGGTCTGTCCTTTGTTGGTAATCTCTATCTTCTTCCTATTACTGCACATTTCCCTTTACAATGAGTATTGTATTGCTTCCAGTTTGACATTTAATATTAGCTTTGAAAAAGGGTTTATTGAATTCTAGTCAAATAATGGTTAGGGAAGTTCACAATAGTGCCACAAATTTAATTGCAATGAAGTTAAATCAATTCCATTTATGATTGTGGACCTAAGTTACACGATACGGGGAAACATGTATGTATTTCCAAAACTGAAACAAACTGGAAACGTGACCACTCATTTATAAATAGCACATTATATTGGAACTTTAAAGAAAAGATTATGAATAAATGAGAAATAACATTTGAATGACAAGCAAATTTCCACCATTGCTTATATTTGGATCCTCACCATTAGTATCACCCTCTTCCTGTGGCTCTACCTCAATTCTCCAGGGACATCGATTAACACCATTCAATTTTGATGAAACTACCTAATACAAGCCTTAAAATATCATAGAAAAAGCTCATGCGAAAGAAAGGATTTTGGCTTGAATGAAGGGTACATTTTTGCTAAGGCCATGATAGAGGAATTCAACAATCAATGGAACCAACATCGGGTTACATAAAGGGCTTTGTGCTCTTGATTAAATGCCAATCTCATTCCTTGATACATGATAGAATCCAATCAAACGACTGTAATCTTGCCAATCCTAAAATCCTTTAAACTGTTAAGTCTGTTGAATTTTGAATGGAGTATGAAATTCTACTTTATCCATATGAATTCTGATGAGGTTGGAAACTTTCTCAAACATACTGGAACAGTTAGTGGTAATGTTAAAAATTAAAGTAAAAGGATAGAAAAGGAAAGATAGAGGAAATGTCAACTTTTACCAGCATTTTTGGTTAAGTCTAGTAAAAAACTGAGTCAAACCAAGTCAAAATAGGTGGATGTAGAGAAGAAAACATGTTGTATGGACATTGGTATGGCATGGAAATTATTTTCTAGATGTAGAAACATGTTTCCATTGGACTTGTCTTTATGGTTAGTAGTGGTAACTGGTAACACATTTCTAGTCTCTACCACACATTTTTGTACCAAAATTTTCATGGCACGGCACATATTCTGGTCTTTCCGACAACTTAGCCATGGACTCTAGTGCCATGGAAAATGCATTTGGTTGTAGGGAACCTTCTTTCTATTTAATTACAAGGACAAACAACTATATCTTCTACACAATTGTATTAGTGACCAATGTCTTTCAATCAATCACTTCTATGAATGAAGAAGACATACTAAGTTGATTTAGTGCTTATAGATGCAAATGTAAATGATATCAAGTCAATGTATTCAATTCAAGATATATGGAATTAGTAGCAAGGTCATCCAGTAGAAATTTAGCATACAAGAGATCATTAGCCGTGTAACCATATACAATTCAGTTGCAGTATTTAGCCAACCGATAACCTTCCATTCAAGTACGAGGACTCATATAAATATAGCAGCAATAATACAGTATGACAGTTCTAATTATGACAATTTTATAGCAGCAGTGAAGGTTACCAATGTGAGGTGTATAATAGTTTTAGTTTTGCATTCAATGTAAACCACACCAATCCAAACCTTGAACACTATATTTAGCAATATAGGACAACCACCAAATGTATGTTCCAAACTTGTAGCTATGCAAATAATTTAAATTTTCAGACTTTATTTACCTCTCTTAAACAATAGCACCATCCAACTAATAGTCAACCTTTGATTCAGTTTGGTGTTTACTGTGGTTGCAGGTAGGGAAGGCTGTCAAAATTTGACAGTTTGCAGTTTATTGCAGACTGTAGGCAGCAGGTGGAAGTGTGTTGATATAGGGCTGTTACAACCTTGTTTTCGAAATGGTTGCTGAAATGGTAACAACAAACATAGATTCCTCTCAAGTAGAATACCCGGTGGCCCTTTAAAGAAAAAAAACATGGCATTGAGTTATCTTGGCACCTAAGAGAATTGGGTTTTCGAGTCCATAGAGCACCAGTTATTGTATTATAATTAACACAATAGCCACTTACATATCCTATTAAAAACATTCATAGTCTAGCTTTGAACTGTCAATTCATGGGAATTTTGACATGATGCCCAAAAGGAATGAACAAAACTAGAAACAAACCCACATTTTGCAGACATGCCAACTAGATAAATACCCACAAAATCATATGAATCAAATCCATACTTTATGGTGAGGATATGAACTTGATTACCCTGATCATAAGCCGTGATTTTTGCACAAATCAGAAGCACCGTTGAGAAAGTAAAATCATTCGGCCTCATCCCCATTATCAATGCTTGCCAACACATCTTGAGAGCCTCTTCATCTTTCCCATTCAGAGCATACCCTGCAATCATATAGCTCCACAAAACCACCACATTCCATTCAAGCATATTGTCAAAATATATCACAACAAGCAAACACAGGCATGACATCATTAAAATATCTCATTCCCTTCCTCCTTTTCCTTGATAACTGTTGGTTTTATTTCTCACATTGAATTTCCCAAGTTCACTTGGACAGCTCGAGCTTCATGCTTGCAAGGATATTTGAGCCATTTCATCTACACCACATCCACAACAAAAAAAAAAAACATTAATAAAATAAAAACACAATAGGTAATCAAGAAAAACATAGAAGGAAACAAACCTGAAGGTCTAAACATTGCTGCCATTCTGGAGGTGGGGCAGGTGGTTCTAGAAGCATGGGCTTACATGCGAAGGGAGTGGATGATGCACTAATAGTAAAAGTCCTTCACCCACCCTTCCTATAAAAAAAACATCATAGCCCGTTCCATATCCTTCAATGAAAGTTCGAAATCAAAAACCCCCAAATGGGAGTTGGAGCAGATCCTGCACGGGTCTTCGTTTTTGAATTCTAATGATCTAGTGCGTGGGTGTTTTTGAATTCTACATTTTTTGTTTGATTATTTGCATATTTTATATTTTTTGTTTTGTGTTGTTTTTTTATTTTGCATATTTATCTTTTGTTTAGTTTATTTTGGGTTTTTTTTATTTGCATATTTTATATTTTGTTGCATTTTAAATTAATTATAGTTAAACAAATATATGTTTTTAATTTAGTGTAGTTTAATTTAATTTAATTTAACTAGGATTTTTTCATAATTTGTATTGGTTGCATTTCTTATAGTGAGATCCTATACATAAGTCCCTTCAAGGACGAACACGATGATCATGACGATGATCATGATGATGATGACGACGACAAAGATGATGGTGATGACAACAACAATGATGATGATGATCATCATCATTATCCTCATCATCATCCTTGTCATCGTCATCACCATCATCTTCATCTTCTTCATCAATATCATCATCATCATCGTCGTCGTCATCATCGTCATTGTGATCTTCTTCATCATCATCATCTTCCTTATCATCATCATCGATATAATCATCATCTTCATCATCACTTAACATATTTTTTATCACCATCATCATCATATTTGTTTTCAGCATCATCAACATCTTCATCTTCATCATCATATTCATCATCAACATCATCGTCATCCAATTCATCAGCATCTCCATTATCATGATGATGATCATGATAATTTTCATTATCATCTTCATCATCTTCATCATCATCATCATATTCATCATCATCATCATCATCATCTTCATCATCGCAATTTTAGGGGGAGCTCAGTGAATGAAGACATCTACATGATAGGGGGAGCATCTAGTTGAGTGAGAAATTAAGGATTTCTCCTAACATCCATTCCAAGGACTAATCTGACAATTCAATATGATCTGAGGAAGTAGTAAAAAAAAATACAAATTTTTGGGCCTTGTGAAGCCTCTTGTTCTTAGATTTGTGCACATGAAGAATCAAGACTTACAGACCTAGTCTAGTGTCTTAAAAGAGGAAGATCCAAACTGAGCAGTTTGGTAGTTCCATAAAGTGAATTCTTTATAGGAGTGAATAATATCTCATAACCATTCTATTATAATGTTGGCGAAGCTTAGAGAAAATTATTGAAGACCAAGGTAAAGATCTTGTCATCACATCTTCATCATCATCATCATCATCATCAGCATATTCATCATCATCACCGTCACCATCATCATCATCACCATCATCATCATCATCATCCTCATCGTCATCATGATAATCATGATAATCATGATCATCATCTTCATCATCCTCATCCTAGACATCATCATCATCCTTGTCATCCTCATCCTCATCATCATCGTCCTCATCCTCTCCCTCATCATCATCATCATCATTATTGTCGTCGTCATCACCACCAACATCATTGATCATCATGATCATCTTCATCATCATCATCATCATCATCATCATCATCATCATCGTCATCTCCCTCTTCCTAATCAACATCTACGGTCAATCCGCAGAAAGTGGTAGGGGCTGTGAAGATATATGGTCGGAACAAGATGTTGTGTAGATCAATGGGTGAGAAGCATTCCGTGATCAGAAGTTGCTCACTCGTTCAAATGAAAAAGGGCTAGCAGAATGTTAAAGTTCTCAAGGTTGAGCGGTCCCGATGAAGGTAGTTTAGAGATTGACGGTTGATGTTGATCTCCCCAAATCAAGTTGTGCAGGTTGATAGTGTTGATCTACCCTATTATGTCTCCCCTCCTCACTCACCTCACCTTTTGACTTGAGTCCCCTTCTTCTTCCTCCTCTTCCTTCCATGGGCACTCTGATCTGTGCCCTGAGCGCCCTTGAAACAAATAATGATCTCTGAAAGTCTTCGGACATGTCAGATACTATCCATAATCCACCTAAAATTGGGGCTTTTGTTTGATCACTTTGAATTGAGCATCTGGGGAGGACATGATTCAATTCTAAAAATAGTTGTTGAATTTAGGGTTGATAAAAAAAGTTGCTTCCTGAAAGAATTAGGTTTACATTCTGGGGTTTTTATTTTAGGTAGGCGCAACCACACTTGAACAAAAGAAATTCCATCGACCAGAATCAATCCTCCATTCAAAGGTCGTTCCAAATTCCAATGGCTTATTTTATCAACGACCTAACGACTGACTTTTTCAACGACCCGACAGAGTTGTCCCTTACCTAAGTTCAGTAAACTATATTCTCCATGGACCGGGAGAGTAGAGATCGCTTTATATATGTATGGAATTTCATTAGCTAGAATAATAATAATGATGTATCTGCACGTGTCCTTATATTTAGGGTGTTTTTTTTAATCACAACTTAGACTGATTCCTTATTATCTAGCTTAACATTTTTAGGGTTTGGGTTTGGTCTTAGTTATATAGTCAACATTATCAATTTCCTATTTTTCTCTTGAAATGTGTTGTTAAAGATATATTGATAAATCTTTATCTGTTACTCAAATCCACTCATTGTCTTGATGATGAACCTTGATAAAGGTTCGTAATGTCGACATATCAAATGGAGTCTACAATTACCTTGGATACCACTCCTCAAACCTATCAACCCAAAATTTAACAGAAGAGATTGTAAATATGTTTTTTGTCAAAATAACATTTTTGAATCTGTAAGGTTCACAAAGAGATTATAGTATATAATAGTCCTTGTTTTTTGTCTAACCTTTTCACATAAATATAGGATGAAAATTTGAAAAGATAAGCGTGGAATCCCTCTCAAACTTCTTCTCGTGTGAGATCCAAATACTAGTAAGATCCACATTGAAGTTTGAAGGATACTTTTTTTCAATGTGTTTGAATAATAATTACATGCACCGAGTTTTGAAAAGAGAAATGAGAGTCCCTATCAATCCCTCTCATTTGACATCTAGATGTTAGTAGACTCAAGACTAAACTTTGAAAGATAAATTTTCAAGTCTTCTAATACTTAGGTTTATTATGGTGAAGACGATGCTTATGGATTAGGTGGAGTTTGAAATTGAATGGCTAGTTAATCATGAACTGTGTCCATGAACTAGTTACTCATGAACTATGGATCTCTTCTCAAAACAATTCTAGACATAAATAAGCTTTAGTACCCCATGAGCCTACTTTCACCCCTAATTTCATATTATGCATTCATATAAGGTTGTGAGTAGTTCTAAACTACTCTAATCACTTTAGCATGATAGGAAACAAACATTTCCCTTCAAAAATAAATATGCCAAAGAACATGCAATACAAAAAACCAATACTCCTAATGGTTATGGATATGTTCACATTAACAAAAACAAGTCCATCAATCTCTTTCTAAATGGGATTTTTCCCAATCTCATCTTCCATCACCGTTACATGTTCTTCATTCTCAACCTTTATTTTAGTCTCTCCTCCTCTATACTAACTCTTGAGTAATCCTCATAAAAAGAATCTGGAAGTGATAAATCATATATACATGGTTTACCTCACCAATTCCATGTAAATGTTGAATCACTTGGGATTTCTTCTTATTGTCCTTTTTTTCTTCTTCTATACAATGTTTTTAATAAATAATGAATTTTTTTTTAACACTTAAATTTTTAAATGAAAAGAATGATTTATTTTTAAATGTCAAAATTGAAGGGTTCAATTTCTCACAACCCTTCAAAGTAAAATGAGACCTGCCCTTCAAATTTGATCCCTAGCGACTCTGGAGTCGTTCAACCTGGTAAAGGTGGTGTCCTGGTCAGGTCTGGTACAGAAAGGATGTCCTCACTTATGAGATAACCAATAATCATATCCCTCAACACCATTTGTGACACGCCTTAGGTGAAGATCATGTCCAAAGCATCACCGATTCACTAGCCTTCCCAACTCCAGGGATCTGGCATGTGGCTTTCGTAGAAAATAGCAGGAGATCATGAAGTTCAGATCTTTGAAGCGAAGAACCTGGCCTCTACACGAAGCAAAGGGATGCGGCTAGCTGAAACCATTTCGAACACCACCATCAGCATAAGTGAAAAGGAAAATAATGTCATGTCCAAACACTGCGATCCATGTGGACAACAATGCAGCATCAAAGGAGGCGGCATGACTGGATTCTCAGCAGAAAATAGAGATCCCTACCCACGTGTCCACTCATGCTATCATTATGATGACCAGTAATCTCTATATCCATCTTCATCTTGATCACCCTATATAAAAACCACCTTCCCAGGCCGATTAAGATGCATAATATGAATCGGTAATTAGAGACAATGCTTGAAGTGTTATTCTGCTAAGAGATTCTAAGAATTTTGAAAGAGTTGAAATGGCGATATGCTTTGAGAAGCTTGTCAGTATCAAGGTGTTGATGGTTAGTGAGATTCATTCCACGCTCATCTGTCACCCTGGTTTTTCACACCAGGAAAGCGCCAACCATCGGGGCCTAGATGTGGAGCACTTTGAATGTTTCTGGATAGCTATACCTCCAGCTGTGTAGTGCCTGGGTTTTCCTATCTTGGGAGTGTTTCCCCAAAAACCCTGGAAGAAATCACAACTTCCAAAGTCCCAGTACATGGTGACTGTGTTCAGCGGTAACCAGTCGGAGCTAATGCTCATGCTGGGGTGGCGGGTGTCCAAACTCTTCATTACCTCATTTGTGAAATCCACTTGCCAAATTTATCTGAGGTGGTGAGGAGGTGGAAGACACCCCCCACTATATGACCTGTAGGAGAACCCGCACCATGGGAGGTGGGGAGTACAAAGATGCCATTCTCTAAGTCCCCTCATACAACAGTATTACCAGGATAGAGGGGGGTTGTAGAAAAGGAAAAGCATGGAAAGGATATAAAATCCTTTTCCAGTCCATAAACCATGCAGAAAGGTGCCTTTGAGCACGAAACACACACCCAGGGAAGGACACGTTGCTGATTCGACAGATAGACGAGTGGTAAGACCAGTCAGCAGTGAGTCATCAGAAGCATCCTTAACGTCATTTTAATGACTCGCAAGCTCAGAAACAGAAGTGACGTGCTGCCATCCAGACCGAGCACGCCCATTAGCTCCATATATAATGTCTGTTTTAATATATGTAAACCTTGGAAGTAGTACCACACTCTAAGTTGCTAGTAGTTGATTATGACCATAAACAGTTTCATGTCCTGTTTCGAGGATTAGCCTCGGGGACAGAGATAGTATAAATTTCTCCCCATAGAGGGGAGAAGGGTTGGGAATTTTCAAGAGCAGAGGCTCTCCACTGTAACGTGTTTCAAGCTTTCCAGATATGAATAAATTGCAGAGGAATGATAATCCTTTCATGGCAGAGATTCCTATGTCGTCTTTTTCTTCAATAAGTAACTTATTTATGTGAATGTTTATCGTGTTTTTCATTCCAGTTTGTATTTGATTTCCATGTTTGAGAATCAGTGTATATGGTCCAGAATTCATCTTGTATGTGCTCTATCCATTGTTCAAGCATTTTTGAACATTTTCTTCTAAAGTCACGCAGAATTCACCCTGGTTAGGTTCTCTACGTGATGGACTATTTTCTCCTGTCTGCTAATCACCTGCTAAATATCCCCAGATTGAAGGATGGATGACTATCTTGCCTCTGTCCATAAAATTTCATGATTCCCTACCTCCTGCAACATATTTTAGACCAGATTATTGACTCCATTTCCCAATGGTCCCCTCCATGATTGTCCCAGAAGAATTTTTAAAATCAAACTTATTCTATTCAGAAATCTGACCTTTTAACTTGTCTTTGATTGAATATCTTGCGTATGAAAAATATGTAAATAGTGAGTGATCCCTCTCTGAATTAGCCACCAATTAGCTTACTGCATCCCTATTGAGTTACAAGTGGTTTCCATTTTCATACATTGAGTTTCCCTCATCTTTATCATGATAATGGGGCTTGTGGTTGTTTTTGATATGTATATATTCAATTAGCATTACTCATTGTATATCACATGGATGTAAGGATGAAAAATAGAACTTGGGGATGCATAACAAAAACCCTCATTTTCATAGATAAATTCATAAAATCCAAAAGCCAAAGAAAATATATCAGGGTTACACATTACAATTTACAATTGTCATAAGGAGAAGAAAATCACTTACTTGAGCCAACTGTAGTTGTGGAAGCAAGATAGCATAGACACCACCCCGTGAAAATTAATGAACCGTCACTCCGGCAGCAACCATACCTGCAAATAGCCAAGTTAGACCAAACCCTAAAATATCCAAGGTAAAAAACTCTTGAAGAAAAACTACAACAATAGACTTTACCTCAAGCTGCCATGCTGAAATTACCAAGGTTGCCATGCAAAAAACAATGAGACCACCCAACTATACAAAATCCACACTTCCATGAGGAAAATTTTCAGAAAAGTGGTCAAAATTGGTCCCCACAGCCTTAAGAGAATGCCCACCACAATTCATGGTTTGAGAAGAATGCCCACACCATGGTACCGTCCTATAGCTAGTTGGTTTGGCTACCTATTCATGATTAGAGTTTGCTTTAATATTTCTTGAGGAGAAAGATACAGGCCTACCAAAGCAGGGTTTTTCACCAGTGGATGCAAAAATGGCTAAGTAGCCTTAGAAAGATATCCGCCCTAAATTATGGGTTAGATTAAATGTCCGCAGCACATGGGGGTCTTGTAGATTGGTATTCATCCTACTTGACCATGTCTTCATATTGTCTTGGAAGTGGATGAAGAAACAGTTATGGACCTGCCAAAAGGGTGTTTTAGGTAGATTAGATCAAATTGAGAAATTTGTCGAAATATGGAATTGGTGTTAAATATGCCCAAGTGGCCTTAAGGAAATGCCCGCCATGCCTCATAGGATGATGTGAAAAATGTACTAATAATGTGAGTCTCTAGAGTGTTGTATGGAGCATACAACCATGTCACTTTCCTCACCAAAGTACAACATATATTTAAGGAAGAATTGGTCCCAGCAGCCTTAGTCAAAATTGGTCCTAGCAGCCTTAAGAGAATTCCCGCCACAATTCATGGTTTGAGAAGAATGCCTGCACCATGGTATCGTCCTATGGCTAGATGGTTTGGATACCTATTCATGATTTGAGTTTTCTTTAATATTTATTGAGGAGAAAGATACAAACCTACCAAAACAGGGTGTTTCACTGGTGGATGCAAAAATGGCTAAGTAGCCTTAGAAAGATGCCCGCCCTAAATTATGGGTTAGAGTAAATGCCCACGACACATGGGGGTCTTGTAGATTGCTATTCAGCCAACCTGACCATGTATTTAGATTGTCTTGGAAGTGGATTAAGAAACAATTATGGACCTGCCAAAAGGGTGTTTTAGGTAGATTAGACCAAATTGAGAAATTTGTCAAGTATGGAATTGGTGTTAAATCTGCCCAAGTGGCCTTAAGGAAATTCTCGCCATGCCTCATAGGATGATGTGAAAAATGTATTTAGAATGTGAGTCTCTAGAGTGTTGTATGGAGCATAAAACCATGTCACTTGCCTCACCAAACTACAACATATATTTAAGGAATAACTGGTCCCAAGAGCCTTAGTCAAAATTGGTCCCAACAGCCTTAAGAGAATGCCCGCCACAATTCATGGTTTGAGAAGAATGCCCGCAGCATGGTACCGTCCTATGGATAACTTGTTGGATACCTATTCATGATTTGAGTTTGCTTTAATCTTTCTCGAGGAGAAAGATACAAGCATGCGAAAATAGGGTTTTTCACCATTGGATGCAAAAATGGCTAAGTAGCCTAAAAAAGGTGCCTTCCCTAAACTATGGGTGAGAGTAAATTCCTGTGGCACATGGGGGTCTTGTAGATTGGTCTTTAGTATACCTGACCATGTCTTCATATTATCTTGGAAGTGGATGAAGAAACAGTTATGGACCTGCCAAAAGGGTGTTTTACGCAGATTAGACCAAATTGATAAATTTGTCTAAGTATGGAATTTGTGTTAAATCTGCCCAAGTGGCCTTATGGAAATGCCTGCCATGAATCATAGGATGATGTGAAAGATGTATTGAGAATGTGAGTCTCTAGAGTGTTTTATGGAGCATACAACCATGTCACTTGCCTCACCAGAGAGTCTCTAAGGAGGAAGATGTCAACTTGCCAAAAGTGCCTCCCAGCCATATTTGCACTATTCCAGTACTGGCAAAACTACCTAAGTGGCTTCACGGAAATACTTGCCAAAGATTGTCCCGATGATGATAAATTTATCTGAGGGTATGGGGTTTTTCTTTGATGAAGTGGATATCTTTCCATGTTCTTAGTTTTTCTTATGGTGACCACATGAGGAAAATAACAATCTACCAAAATAGAAGAAAAACTTTTTTGCATATTCAAAAGTATGAAAAATTGACTAAGTGTTAAGAACAAGAGTTTGAGAGGTCAGTTGGAAATGACCTCCAAGGGCTATCTTTGTGCAAGTAAATTCATCAAATGTAATGGATCCATTCTTTGGTAAGTTTTCCATCTGCTAATGACTGCAGGTCTCCATTGGGTGTTCACACATGTGAAATAGGAGTCTACCAAAATAGGAAGAAATATGTTTTGATGCTCAAAAGAAGTGAAGAAGCTATTTTGATATGCCCACCAGAGGCTCAGGTTGTCTTAGTAAATTCTAAGGGTGACATGGTCTTGTTGCCTAGTGGACTGGCTATCCAGCCATACCTTCAGTTTGGTTAGTGATGGAAAAAGGACAAAACTACGAGTCTCATGATGTGATGAGGTTGGAAAGACACATGACGGTGTCCTAATGTCTCATGATGTCTTTGTTACATTCTGATAGTGGTTTGCAAGAGTATGATAATTTTGGGAATTTGACTAAGTGATGAAAAACTGCCCTAAAGCAACTGCGTTATGAAATTGTCCACAATAATTCATTAGAAGAAGAAAATGCCCACCGAGGAGAGACAAAGAAGCTTCAGAGGATGAAAGTGGTCCTAATGGAATCACCATGTTGGCCTCTATCGGTTGGGTATCTCACACCTCAAATTGGATGAACATAAAAATCTCATCACGTTGACCTGGGGTTTGATAATAATTCTAGTAAAAATGCGTAAGTGACCTTAGTAAAATGCCCTCCATTTCCAATAGTTGATGGATTAAATTGTTCTGAGGGCATGGATCTCTAGAGTGTTGATTGGTGCATCTAACCACATCATTATTTTGTCCAAAAACTCTCTGAAGATAAAGTTACCAGTATACCAAAAGTTCCCTCTGGCTTGTTTTGCTCCAGTCTAGTAAAATGCCCGCCCGACTTAGAAGAAGATGAGTCCGAAGGGGAAATCGGTTTGGTTGTGTTGAATGGGATGTACTACACCATCTGGTATCATTGGTTTAGGAGTTGGTGAAAATAAAAAATCCCTCATGTTGACTTAGGTTTTTATAATTTTGTCCAAGTGGTAAATCTATAGTTTAAAATGTTGTTTTCAAAATCCCATCAGATGATGTGTGTGTGTCAATTAATTCATCAAATGACATGCATTTGTTCCTTGTTGAAGTGTTTATCTAGTCATGGTTTCAGTTTTCCCTATGAAGGTCACATCAGTGAAAAATTAACCTTCCATGTTGAAAAACAATCATGTTCACACAACGTATGAGTTTTCCTGCACATAGCTTAAAAATATATAATAAAAAAGTTTCTCAGATGCCCGCACAAGACAAATATTTAAATTGAGATTGCTCAACGAGTTAAATAAAAAAAGATGAAATAAATAAGAGACATAAACAAAACAGAGTTTATTATTTAATTAACATAAATAAATTTAATTTATTTCAAAGGGATTGATGCTTTCTTTGACAACCTACAAGCACTCTCGTATTGATTGTTGATGTAATTGTAACTTCGAAATGTATTCACTTGTATTTCTTATGTATTGTAACCCGATGTTTATTCCAGGATGTTTTTATAATGTACTTGAGTCATGTCATGCCCCGATGTTCCTATCGAGAGGTTCTATAATTTAAACAAGTCATGTCAAGTCATTGTGGGTAACCCTCCTATTGGTTAAGGGTTAAAGTCCCCGCAGTTCCGGGGCACTAGGGTTATTAGACTCACCTAGTGAATTCAGCCCTAGTTGGGTTTAGTCAAGTTGAGAATTAGTATAAATAGAGAGCTATCCTCTCTATTTATAAAACACTCACTCACACTCAGCTGTAGCGCATAGCTGAGGAAGAAGAAGACACTGGGGCTAGGAAGAAAGAGGTTATTGCTGTCGGGAGATCATCTTATTGTTTTGGGGTTTTACTTTTGGTGCTGATTCTATCTCTGAGGAAGTTGCGGGGTTTTCTCCATTTATGGTTTCTTCGAGGAAAAACACTGTGTTCATTGTCTCTTGTGTTTGATTGCTATGCTTGTTATTCTCTCAGTTAAAGATCCTAATATAATGCTAGCTTAATGTTAAAAGTCTAACATGGTATCAGAGATAACCTGAGAAGAATACACTGTGCAGCTGCGGGAACTAGGGCTTCCTACTTTATGGATCTCTCTACATATATTTTCAGCAAAAGAAGGTTGGAATAACTCTCCTCCCTAGGGCGCATATTTCTGTCGAAGTAGAATCCAATTATGAGGTTTTTCAGTTTTGGACCCGACACTACTGCTGAAAATTAGGGTTTTCCATAGAAGTGGAATTTTTCAGTGAGCCCAGGCCTGGATTGATCTCCTCCTCAAAATCTAAGTTAGGGATCAAGATCAAAGCATTTGGTTGGACAAAACTTTGGAAAAGAAAAACCCTAATCTACTCCTGAACCGGCATTACAGAATTCCAGCTCCAACTCCAGATCTGACATCTTGACCTGGTAAGATATAAATCTCTTGTATTTCCATTTGAGGTTCTCAGTTAAGATGTCTCATCATACCAAGCTTGATGAAAAGCTTGAGGGAGTCGATAACTTCTGAGCCTGGAAGTATAGGATCTCCTTGGTCTTGGAAGAAAATGAGTTGGACTCCTATATCAGTGAGGAGGTTCCAGTTCCAGAGGGAGATGAGGCTAAGGCCTTACACAAGAAGAAATTAACTATGGGAAAGAGGATCATTGTTGATTCAATCAAGGATCACCTCATACCACAGGTGTCCTCCCTAAAGACACCTAAAGCTATGTTTTATGTCCTAACCAAATTGTTTGAAGGGAAGAACATAAACCGAAAGATGACTCTGAGAAACCAACTGAAGAATGTAAAGATCCAGAATACAGAGACCATCCAGTCTTACTTTACAAGAGTCTCTACGATTAGGGAACAACTAGAAGCAGTAGATGGAGAAGTGGAGAATGCAGAGATTGTAATGACCACCTTGAATGGTCTCCCTAGATCATGGGACTCCTTTATTCAAGGAATCTGTGCCAGAAAGAAGTTAGTCAAGTTCAACAGACTATGGGAAGAGTGCTCTCAAGAAGAATCTTGAATAGCAACCTGAGAAGAAAAGATGGGAAGTGAATATCAAGCTCTCACGGTACACTCCAAGAAAACTAGAAGAAGTTCTCATCACCCCAAAGGTAAGTCTTTTCATAAAGATAACACTAGAAAAGATTTTTCTAGAATCAGATGTTATACATGTGACAAGAAATGACACTATGCTAGAGAATGTCCTAGAAACAAAAATGTCTCTCACAAGAAGAAGGGAAACAAGAGAAGACATCATGCTCATGCTGCAGAGGATGATGAACCTTCAATAAAGAGAACCAGATATGAAAGTGAAGATTCTTCAAGTAAGTAAGAATATGTCTTGATTTCCGCTCTCACGGGAAACATTACTCATGGAAGCAATGATTGGATTATAGATAGTGGGGCTTCCAAACATATGACAGGATTCAAGGAATCCTTTGTGAAACTATCAGAACATGAATCACCTCACAAGGTGAAGCTCGGAGATGACTACCAGTATCCAATAAAAGGTAGTGGGGAATCCTCCTATAAGCTAGACTCTGGAAAGTCTATGACAATGAAGGAAGTATTGTTTGTACCAGGAATAAAGAAGAACCTCCTCTCCATATCTGCATTATATGCAAAAGGAATGAGGGTTTCATTTATAGATGGTCAAGTCATCATGTGGCCAAAAGGAAATACTATTAATGATGCAATAGTGATTAGGGAACAAGAAGGAGGATTGTACAAATTGAAGGTCCATCCAGAACAAGCCTTGGTCCATGACATAGTAGAGCCAAATGAACTTTGGCATAGAAGGCTTGCACATGTGCATTACAGAGCACTACCACTTGCAAGCAAAGCTGTTGAAGGTCTTCCAGAAATTCGAGCAAAACATGATGGGGTCTACAAAGGATGTGTGAAAGGAAAGAACACAAAGAAGACATTTCCAAGTAGCGAGAGCAAAGCAAAAAGAATCTTGGAAATCATCCACTCCAATGTATGCGGTCTAATGTCATCAAGATCTCTAGGCAGGTATGTATACTATGTTTCTTTGATTGATGACTATTCTAGGAAGACATGGATTTACTTCATGAAGAAAAAAGATGAAGTTTTCAGCAAGTTCAAGGAATTCAAAGCCTTGATCGAGAATCACACAGAAAAGAAGATCAAGACATTTCAATCAGATAATGGCAGAGAATTCACATCAAATGAATTCAAATAGTTATGCAAAGACTCATGGATTAAGAGGGAGTTATCCACTCCATATAATCCAAAAAAAAATGGGATTCCAGAAAGGAAGAATAGAGCTATCATGGAAGCTGCAAGAGCAATGATTCATGATAAAGATATTCCTATGCATCTATGGGAAGAATCTGCAAGAACAGTAGTGTATGTACAGAACCGTACTCCACACATAGTACTCAAGAACAAGACACATGAAGAAGTATTTTCCGGCAAGAAACCAGAAGTCAACCATCTCAGAATATTCGGCTGTCCAGTGTACATACACATTCCAAAAGAGAAGAGGACTAAACTAGATCCTTTAGGAAAGAAGGAAATTGAACCCAGGTGTTAGAACAATCACACTCACAACAATTGCCAATTACACATGCAAATTACTCACAAAAGAGACTGAATATGGAGCTGAACACTAATCTGTATTGAATAAGTGTACAATAGCCAACCTTGTGAAGTCATAGGCTACCAAAATAAATAATTACATGAGAGATTCGAATGCATAAGGATGCCATTTGAATTTGTTCAAAAGCAGGCTTACTAAATCTAAGAAAATCCCCCATAGGTGCATAAAGCACTTTCCAAATCTGTCTAGGAGCTCACGAATTGGAAAAATCAATTAGGAAAGCTAATAGATGGTGAAAGGAAAACTCATGCATTCTTTTCATAGGAGAAAAGAGTGGAGGATTATGAGGACAAAAAACAAGTTAATTTCACCTAGTCAAACTTTCCCAATTGCCTTAAAACTCAGAAAAAGCAGCCAATAAAGCAGAAAAATCAGACATGCGCTAGGGAGGCCAGGAATAAAGCAGATTTGATTCCAAGAGGTTTCCCAAGTGCTCCATGACTCAAATTTAGCAAGTTTGACCACTATGGATGTGTGGAGGGCAACTTGCATAAGGTGGAATATGGAAACTAGGAAAATAAGACAAAAATTGGATTAATTAATGTCTAAGGTAGCTAACTATGGGTTGATTATTCTAACACCCCCCCTTAAGCCTGACTTATGAGTAAAATATCAGAAAATTATAGGGCCTAGCAACAAGACTTAGTCACCCTTTACATACTGCATGTCCATTTAACCAAGGAAAGAGGCAAAAACCCAGTGGGAAAAATCCTCCCTTAAACATGGATAGTAAAACAAAATTTGGAAATCTTGTCATCACTCATGCTTCACAGCATGATCAGCAATCCCCAGCAGTGATTTCAGATTGCTGAATGTCTTCTCACAAAAAAATTTGGTGAAGATATCTACTACTTGTTCTGAAGATGAACAAAAAGTAGGTGAATGGTGTCATCATACACAAGCTGTTTGATGTAGTGCATATGGATCTCAATGTGTTTGGTTCTCTGCTTCTGAACCGGATCATTGTAGATTCGAATGGTACTCTGATTATCACAGTAAATAGTAGTTGAGTATTCTGATTCGAAGCTGTTGTAATGAAGAATTCACCTAATAACCTAGGTCTGGGGGTTACCAACGTACTATGACCTTGCAGACAATTTGATTATAAAAGTACAAATAGGAAATAGGGAAGTAGCAGGAACTTACTTGTAATAAACGAAGGTTGATCCAAGCTAACTCCTTCCTCTTTGCTTCACTTCTACAATCTCTAGGATAATTCCTCCTTCAACCTGTTAACAAAAATTCTTCCAATATACAGTATGATTCATATATAAAGATGCATGTTAGGCAAATCACATATCATAATGAAATATAGATATTTACCAAGTCACAACACATGAAACACAATATGGAAGAAGTAATCTGCTTTATTAACAGTAATAGAGGGAGTTTAGGTTACAACCCAATGTCTGAACAAGGGACTCCTCTGTCACCAAAGGACTCTGAGTTTCTCTGCTCCAAAGGTTCTGTATAAAATCCACCAGCATAACTTTGCTCTCCAAGTATGAATATCCAACCCCTCCCCAAGGCCTCTATTTATCTGAAGGAAATGAGGCAGTTTTCGAAGGTTAGGGAGGTTGCAGCAGTTAATGGGATTAAGGTAAATGAAATAACTAATCTCCCATTAACGCGTGGTTTTAAAAACTAATTTTGAGGGAGATATGCGCGGGTCTGTAATAAGGCAACCCGCGCATCATGCGCGACTCTGTAGAAGGGCAACCCGCGCATAGATGTATGCGCGACCTGCTGAACATAACACTCGTGCATATGCGCGACATGCCAATAGGGATAGTCGCGCATGCACTCAAAATCTCAAAATAGCAAAGTAACTAGCTGGGCATATAGGTAATGTATTTCATGATCAACCAAGGTATAATGAAACTGGGCAAATCTCAATCCATAAGTGTCCTTTTGTGTGCCGACCTGAGGGATATCAGCACTCGGACGGAGAGGTGCCAATCAGCTGTATAACAGAAGCCACACTCTCCAAGTAACCCCTGCAACCATAAACATTGAGTTGTTGCATTTACAACTCCTCTGTACTCTGCTTCTGTAGATGAGAGTGCAATGGCACTCTGTTTCTTGCTTGACCAGATGATTGGCCCTTCTGCAAGCATGCAAACATATCCCGATGTTGAATTTTGATCTGTGTTGTCACCTGCCCAATCACTGTCAGTAAACCCAATCAAATCAAGATCAGATTTAGCTTTGTAGAAGATCCCATGAGTCCTTGTTCCCTGAACAAAGTTAAGGATCCTTTTGGCTGCTCTCCAATGTATCTCATGAGGCTGATCCATGTATCTTGAAGCCACACTTACTGCATAAGAAATATCAGGTCTAGTATGTGTAAGATACAACAAACATCCAATCAATTGCCTATACAGTGTATTGTTTACCATAGGTGAAGAATCAGCTTCTTCAAGCTTAACTCCTGAAAGGAAAGGAGTTTTGCTTGGCTTGCAATCCTTCATATTGAATTTGTTCAGAAAATCCAAGGCATACTTGGACTGATGTACTTTGATTCCTTCTTTTGTTTGAGCAATCTCGAGCCCCAAGAATTGGCTTAATAAGCCCAAATCTGTCATTGAGAAGGCATGGTTCATTGCATCCTTCAAGGAGGCAATTTCATCCTTTGAGCTTCCTGTAATGAGAAGGTCATCAACATACAAAACAATGATCATTAATGAACCATGAATCAACTTCAAATAGACATTTGGATCTGACTTGCATCGAACAAAATTCAATGATAGCAGAAAGCTATCAATCTTGGCATACCAAGCCCTGGGGGCTTGCTTAAGCCCATACAATGACTTCTTTAGCCTGCACACAAGAGATGGGTTAGTAGCAAATCCTTGAGGCTGCTGCATGTAAATCTCTTCAGTGAGATATCCATTTAGGAAAGCACACTTCACATCCATGTGGTGTACCTCCCACTGCTTTGAAGCTACAATGGCTAAGGCTAGCATGATGGAGTCCATCTTTGACACTGGTGCAAAGGTCTCATTGTAGTATATGCCATGTACCTATGAGTAGCCCTTGGCTACCAATCTAGCCTTGTACTTTAGAGGTGAACCATCAGCAGCAAATTTGGTTTTGTACACCCACTTACACTAAACTAGCTTCCTCCTTGGGGGAAGATCAACCAGCTCCCAAGTGTTGCTCTTCTGGAGTGAGCTGAACTCTTCTTCCATGGATGTTTTCCATATTGGATCATTTGCTGCATCTTCATATGTTTGTGGGTCTGATTCAACCATCAGAAAGCATTTCTCTGCAACCATAGGATCTTTCATGCACAGAGCACTCTCAAACTGAGATCTAGTCCTCCTAGGATCATTAGGATTTCCAGCTAGTTCTCCAGCTGCATGAATGGTCTTTGCTGCCCATTTTGGTCTTGTAGGAATGTTAGGATCTGGAATTAAATCATAATTTTCAGACATATCAGAATCAACATGTTCAACTATCTCTTCACTTACATTCAGAGGTTCTGGTGGTGAAGAGGATTCTCCAACTTCCACTGCTGCTAGGGGCTCTTCTTGGAACTAAACAAACCTTTCAATGAAGGCTTTGTTTGTGATAAAATTGATCAGCTTGTACCCTTTCAAATCTTCAGAGTACCCAAAAAATAGACACTCTTGGCTTTGGGGTTGCAAATCCTTCCTCTTTTATGTTGGAATTCTAGCCCAAGCCCTTGAGCCAAAAATCCTGAAATGGGTCACATCTGGCTTGTGCCCACTCCATGCTTCGAAAGGAGTCATACCATCAAGATATTTATGAGGCACCCTATTCTGTATATAGGCTTCACAGTTTATAGCTTCGGCCCAAAACTTTGGTGGCAAAGTCTTAGCCTCCACCATGCAGGTTGCCATCTCTTTCAGTGATCTGTTCTTCCTCTCAGCAACACCATTCTGCTGTGGTGTGCAAGGGATAGAATGCTACATCTGAATACCTGCATCTACACAATATTGAATGAACTCAGACTTGACATACTCACTACCATTTTCAGATCTGAGGACCTTGAGTTTCCTCCCAGACTGGTTTTCAACCAAAGCCTTAAAGACTTTGAAGAGGCCAAAAACTTCAGACTTGTGTTTCAGGAAGTAAACCCTGCAATACCTGGAAAAGTCATCTATGAATGTCAATGCATATTTGGCCTGACTCATTGAAATATGAGGAAATGGGCCAGCAACATCACTGTGGATCAAATCAAGAGGTGCAGAGGTTCTCTCATGGCTAGCTTTCTCAAATTTATGCTCTGGGTGTTTTCCTAGGATGCAACCTTGACAGACTCCTTTGGAAAACTTAATCTTTGGTAACCTTATGACCATTTATTTTTCACTAAGATCAGAAAGACACTTGTAATTTAGGTGGCCAAATCTTTCATGCCAAAGCTTGCTTGCCTCATTAGCATGAATCAGAAGAGCAGAGGGGTTTGAGTAGGGTAGGAAGTGTGAGAACATGTATACCTTCAAAGTGTGATTTGCAACTCCTTTTGCAATGAATTTACCACTTGAGATCTCTGTGATCTCATCTTCATCAGAGGATAATATGACCTTCTTTGGATACCCTGTGTGGGTCATCTGATACACTGATAAGAGGTTAGAGGCAAGAACTGGAACATACAACACATTGCTAAACTTACCATGGTCAAGATCAATCCTCCCTTTGCCCAAACTTTCAGTGAGAGAGTCATCTCCCAGTACTATTGGTGGACCTTTCGACATGTCAAGTGAGGTGAATGCCTCCTTGGTCGAAACCATATGTCTTGAAGCTCCAGAATCAATGATGAAACTAGGTGAGCTTGATGTGCCAGCAACCAATGCATGAACTCTCTCTTTGTCTTCTAAATTTGATCCTCCTTCCCTCTTCTTTGAGCTGTCTGGAAGGGAGGTGCCATTCTTCTCCAGGAGTTGGGTCAGCATGTCTATTTGCTTCTTCATGCAGGAGCTTTCAGAATGATTTTCCTTACTGCAATATGCGCACTTGCTCATTTCTCCTTTGTTCTTCTTCTTCTGGGGGTTCTTCTTGGAACCTTGAGGCTCCTCTGGAGACTTGTTCTTGTCTCTCTTTTGCTCAGGTGTATTTTTATCTTTCTTCTTGATTTTTGAATCCACCCTTGAATCTCCAGCAACCAGAGCTTGGTGTTCGGAAGGTTGGATGGTGCCCATGATCACCAGTTTATCTTGTTCTTGTGTGAGATATTCCATGAAATCTGCAAGGCTAGGCATTTTCCAAGCTCGAGCTGTCAACTTTGTGGCATAGAAGGTCGATACAAACATTGAATAGTCAGGTCCAAGCTTCGATAGTATGGCCAAAACCAATTGTTCATCCTTCTTTTCGATCCCACATTGTTTTAGTTGCAAAACAAGCGCTTTGAACTTGGAAAAATAGAGTTGCAGGGATTCAAAGCTATTGGGACTCAGGGAGATCAATTCATTTTCAATTTGATGTCCTCTCATCTCCTCTATCTTACCAAAAAGATCAAAAAGCTTCTCCCATACTTCATTTGGTGATGTCAATCCATCAAGATGGAAAAGGAGGTCTCTGGATATGCTCAGACACAGGAGACCATAGGCCTCATCCCTCCTGTTGTGCCATTTAATCTTCTCTGCAGCTGCATTGGGCTCTGCTTTTATTTCCATAGTCACTTTGTAGAGTCCTTTCACTCTCAATAGTATCTCCATATCTTCTTTCCATTCAAATAAGTTAAATGGAGTCAAGATGATCTTCTGAGATTGATCCAGAGCTCAGAAATTGTCCCTTCAGTCAGCAGAATGCTTCCAGTCAATGATGTCGATCCTGAAATAAAAAATTGGAAGGAGAGAAATAAATTTACAAAGGCTCTGATACCATGTGGAAATTGAACCCAGGTGTTAGAACAATTACACTCACAACAATTGCCAATTACACATGCAAATTACTCACAAAAGAGACTGAATATGGAGCTGAACACTAATATTTATTGAATAAGTGTGCAATAGCCAAACTTGTGAAGTCATAGGCTTCCAAAATAAATAATTACATGAGATATTTGAATGCATAAGGATGCCATTTGAATTTGGTCAAAAGCAGGCTTACTAAATCTAAGCAAATCCCCCATAGGTGCATAAAGCACTTTCCAAATCTGTCTAGGAGCTCACGAATTGGAAAAATAAATTAGGCAATCTAATAGATGGTGTAAGGACAACTCATACATGCTTTTCATAGCAGAAAAGAGTGGAGGATGATGAGGACAAAAAACAAGTTAACTTCACCTAGTCAAACTTTCTCAATTGCCTTAAAACTCAAAAAAAGCAAGCAATAAAGCAGAAAAAGCAGACATGCGCTAGGGAGGCCAGGAATAAATCATATTTGATTCCAAGAGGTTTCCCAAGCACTCCATGACTCAAATTTAGCAAGTTTGACCACTATGGATGTGTGGAGGACAACTTGCATAAGGTGGAATATGGAAACTAGGCAAATAAGACAAAAATTGGATTAATTAATGTCTAAGGTAGCTAACTATGTGTTGATTATTCTAACATCATGATACAACCATGAATGAAGAAACTCAAGAAGAAGATTGAGAATTTGAAGGACCTCAAGAACCTGTAGATCCACCTTAGGATAAGAATCCTCATAAGAGGAAACCTGCTTGGGTATGAGAAGCTATCCAAGGTACGGAAAGATATGGGGCTCCAAAAGAGAATCATAGAGAAAGAAAGAGGACTAGATCCTGCTCTTGATATGTAGCTTTATTATGTGATTTCATCGATAAAGAACCTTCCAACTATGAAGAAGCGGCATAATGGAAAGAATGGAAGGATGCTATGATCGAAGAGTATCAATCGATCATGAAGAATAATGTTTGGGATTTTGTCCCAAGTGTTGTACAAGAATAAACACCTTATAACCGAAGGTATGGGGTTACCAACATACTCATGAAACTTGCAGGCAATCGACTCTAGAGTACAGAAAAGGAAATAGGAGGATAGAAAAGACTCACCCGATATACGATGGTCGATCCTAGCTTTGTCCTCTTCCGCTCTGCTTCTCCTCCAAAGCCTTCAGGGATGCTTCTCCTTCACCTGTCAAGAAAAAATCCTCCAAATGCAAGATGATACATGTATATAAAACAGGTTAGATAAATCATATATAGAGTGCTTAATCATAAGTATTCATCAAACCATGATACATGAAAGACATTCAAGACACATATGGAAGAAGGATTCTCTTTATTAACAATAATGAATGAGTTCAGATTACAACCCAACGCCTGAGACAAGGAATCCTTTGCAACCAAAGGATTATGAATTCCACTGCTCCAAAGATTTCTGAATGGACTCCACCAGCATAACTTTGCTCTCCAAGTGTATGTGATTAACACCCTCCCCAAGGCCTTTATTTATACTTGGTGAAATAAGGCAGTTTCGAGGGTTGAGGAGGTTGAGACAGTTAAGGTGATTATAGTTAATGGCTTAACAAATCTTAGATAATCGCAAGTTTTTATTTTTAATGTCAAAGGAAGGTGTACGCGGGTATCAAAACTGGAAACTTGCGTATGACATGCGAGTTGCTCTAAAGGTAACCCGCATACAAATCTGTACGCGAGATGCAACAACTGATACTCGCGTACAACACGCGAGTTGCATATAATAAGAGTCGCGTACAGGACTTGACATATTTAAAAGGTAAAAATAACCATCTGGATGGATGATAAATGTAATTCATAATAAGCCCATCTATAGTGTTTTGGGAAACCCTCAATCCATAAATGTCCTTTTGTGTGCCAACATAGTGAATGTCGACACTCAGATGGAGAGGTGCCATTGAAGTCGATAACACCAAGACCAAAAGGGAAGTCTGTCATAACTTCCAAATGGATCTACAAGATCAAGCATGCTGTAGATGGTAGCATAGAAAAAGATAAAGCAAGATTTGTTGCTCGTGGTTTCTCCTAGAAATAAGTAATAGATTATGAAGAAAATTTTGTACCTGTAGCGAGATACACTTCCATCAGATTAGTACTTGCTCTGGCTGTAGTAATGAAATGGAAGATACACCAAATGGATGTCAAGACTGCTTTCTTGAATGTAGTAGAAGAATAAGTGTATGTGGAGCAGCCACTCGGTTTTGAGACACATGACAGGGAGTCTCATGTATGTAGATTGAAGAAATCCTTGTATGGTTTGAAACAGGCACCTAGGACATGGTACGACAAAATTGATAGCTTTCTATGCAGTTTGGGCTTTACCAAGAGTAAAGTAGATTCCAACCTTTACTACAAGGTTGAAGATGGAAACCCAGTGATGCTCCTACTGTATGTAGATGATATGTTTGTAATAGGTATGGATGGGTTGATTGCTGATATGAAGAGGAAGCTTGCTTCCGAGTTCGAAATGAAGGACTTGGATATGATGCATTATTTTCTAGGAATGGAGGTGTGGCAGAATGCCGATGGAATTTCCCTGGGACAAGGGAAATATAAAGTAGAGATCCTGAAGAGATTTGGGATGATGGACTACAAGGCCATGACCACACCTATGGCATCGAACCTGAAGCAATTGAGTCATTCATCAAAGACTGTTGATGCTACGATGTATTGTCAGATGATTGGGTCCTTGATGTACCTGATGCACTGAGTACAGATGAAGCAGAATATGTTGCAACTTGTTCAGCTAGTTGTGAGGTAGTATGGCTAAGGAAGCTACTGTATGATTTATTTGATCTCCAGTTGGATGCTACTTGTATATATTGCGACAACCAGAGTTGTGTGAAGTTTTCGGAGAACCCAGTGTTCCATGACAAGTCGAAGCATATCGATATCAAGTATCACTATATCAGGGATATGGTGTAGAGGGGAGCAGTGAAGCTCTGGTATGTTGCAACAGATGAACATATAGCTGATGTGTTGATGAAGCCGTTGGCCAGAGTGAATTTTGAGTACTTCAGGGAGAATCTTGGTGTTCTCCAGATTGAGGTTCCTTCCAAGGGGAAGTGATGAGTCTGTGAGCGATTCTGACATGGTGAGAGGATTGGTTCCTTCCATGGTCAGATGTAAGGGCTGAGCCATTCTGTCATGGTGAGAGGATTGGTTCCTTCCATGGTCAGATGTAAGGGCTGAGCCATTCTGTCATGGTGAGAGGATTGGTTCCTTCCATGTCAGATATGAGTGCTGAGCCATTCTGATATGACTGTAGGATTGGTTCCTGCATGATCATATATAAGGGCTATTGCCATTCTTGGAATGGAGGTGCCTAGTTAGTTACCAGGAATACTCGGTCTAGGACTAAGAGCCATTTTGATATGACTGTGAGATGTGTTCTCACATTATCAGATATGAGTGTATGGCCATTCTGATGTGATTGAGGGATGTGTTCCCACTTGATCAGATATAAGGGTTGTTGCCATTCTGTCATGGTGAGAGGATTGGTTCCTTCCATGTCAGATGTGAGTGTTGGCCATTCTGACTTAGTGTCAGATATAAGGGCTACTGCCATTATTTGAATGGAGGAACCTGGTCAGTTACCAGGAATCCTTAGTCTAGGACTGAGATCCATTCTGATGTGACTATGGGATTGGTTCCCACATGATCAGATGTAAGTGTAGAGCCTTTCCATAGATGATAGTAGGTGTGTCCTATCATGCTGGTTGATGTGAGTGCTGGCCTTTCCACAGATGATAGTAGGTGTGTCCTATCATGCTGGTGGATGTGAGTTTTGTGTCTTTTCATAGATGGTAGTAGGTGTGTCCTACCATGCTGGTGATTGTAAGTGTTGTGCCTTTCCACAGATGGTAGTAGGTGTGTCCTACTATGCTGGTGGATGTGAGTGCTATGCTTTTCCACAGATGATAGTAATTGTGTCCTATCATGCTGGTGGTTGTAAGTACTGAGCCTTTTCACAGATGATAGTAGTTGTGTCCTATCATGCTGGTGAATGTGAGTGATGGGCCTTTCTGATGTGATTATAGGATTGGTTCCTACATGATCAGATGTGAGTGTTGGGCATGCCTTTCTGACATGGTGTTGGATGTGTTCCTCTCATGGTTAGATGTAAGTGTTGGGCGAGCCATTCTAACTTGGTGTCAGATATAAGCGCTGAAGAAGGCCTACATGGAGGCTAGGCCTACAACCAGCATGAAAAAGGGATGGCTATGTAGAAATTCCTGCAACGAGAAGAATCATGAGATAGAACCTGTGATGATCCAGTGATGATGATCCAGCAGTGATGATCCAGATCAAGTGATGATCCAGATCCAGTGATAATGATCCAGATCCAGTGATGATCCAGATCCGAAGATGAAGATGACTTCAATATGAAGATGAATTGAAGATGATGAGGACTTAACGATGATCCATATGATACAGAGAAGAAGACTTGTGCTAATAAATTGTGTCAAGAGAATACCTGTCTATTTAAGAGGGAGTGTTGATGTAATTATAACTTCGGAATGTATTCACTTGTATTTCTTATGTATTGTAACCTGATGTTTATTCTGGGATGTATTTGTAATGTACTTGAGTCATGTCATACGCCGATGTTCCTATCGGGGGGTTCTATAATGTAAACAAGTCATGTCAAGTCATTGTGGGTAACCCTCCTATTGGTTAAGGGTTAAAGTCCCTGCAGTTCTGGGGCACTAGGGTTATTAGAATCACCTAGTGAAGTCGGCCCTAGTTGGGTTTAGTCATGTCAGGAATTAGTATAAATAGAGAGCTAACCTCTCTATTTATAAAACACTCACTCACACTCAGTTGTAGCGCATAGTTGAGGAAGAAGAAGAAACTGGGGCTAGGAAGAAAGAGGTTACTGTTGTCGGGAGATCATCTTACTGTTTTGGGGTTTTACTTTTGGTGTTGATTCTATCTCTGAGGAAGTTGTGGGGTTTTCTCCATTTATGGTTTCCCTAAGGAAAAACACTGTGTTCATTGTCTCTTGTGTTTGATTGTTGTGCTTGTTATTCTCTCAGTTAAAGATCCTAATATAATGCTAGCTTAATGTTAAAAATATGACATTGATCACTAAAAACATTAGATTTAGAGATGAATTCTATATAATGTTATCTTATATGTCGATAAATACAAAACTCCATCATACCAAAAAAAAAATCATTAACTTTCGCTAAATACATATATACATTGATATGCCAACTAAAAAGCATTTTTCATTATATGCCGATAAATACAAAACTCCATCATACAAATAATGTTTTCATTAACTGTCGATAAATACATATATACATTGATTTATACATGTCTAGCATGTTTAAGAGATGGTTGCAATCCATCCCTTTGAGAAAAAGACAAATCTGAATTGTCTCTCTTGCCTTTCGTAGAAGACTGTGATTGTACTGGAGTTGGACAAGGCACTTATTACGATTTATTTTCAAGCTCTTTAACTCTCTATGAAACTTTTTTTAAATTTTCAAGAAAAACATTTTTTCCGCCATCAGTTCGTTCAACATTTCCACATTTTTCTTATACTTCGTTGATTCATGTTCTTCCTTGACCTCCATTTTGTCTCTGGTATGTTTCAACTGATTTTTAACTTCAGTCAATTCATGTTTCATATTATGTATTTCTTTCCCCTTCTCTTTTTCCCTCAACTTTGTCTTGTTGGGAAGGACAGGAATTGCACTCATCGCAGCAGCTGGCCCTTTTAATTCCTTCTCCAAATCATAAATTTTGGATTTAAGTGTTTGAATTTCCATATCACATCCCAAATGCTAAATGTTTCTACCTTCTAAGAGTTTTGATTCCATCTCCTTATTTTTGCATCTTTCCTGGCCATCTTCTCTTTCATTTATTTATGTAATCGTGATGAGCCATACAAATCACCTAGTGCAAGGCTTGCTGAGAAGATTTCTTGTAGTGTCTTCTCTCGTCTTGCTAAGGACTTCTCTCACTCTTCTAAGGACATTGTACCTCTAGGTGTATTTTTCCTTCTGCGCTTACCCTTTTACCCTTACCATTGTCTCCTTTGGTACCCTTACCTTCACCCTCACCACCTTCTTCACTGGAAATTTTTTTTCCTCTACTTTGTTTTTTAAGTTTTTAAAGTTTCAGAGATCCTTGCTAACCTTGTTCCTTTCGGCTTATCAGCTTTCCTAGAAATAGTTTTTCTCAAATCAGAAATTATTGATTCTAATTCTCCAACTTTTTTTCCATGGCTTCCCTCCCACTCTTTCAACTTCAACTGATATTCTTTAACTACATGTTCATATTCTTTAATTTTATTCTCCATTACCTGCAAAGGACCCATTTCTATCCTCACTGGTGGTACATTGAGAACATGTGGTCTTTTTTTCAACTCTTCTTTGAGTTCACTCGCTTCAGCATTAGCTTTTTCCAAAGCCTCTTCATACGCAACCCTCACAGACTGAATTGCTTTTTGAGCAACATCAGTGTGTTTATCTACTTCTTTGGATAATACTTGTGTGATTATCTGCAACTGTCTTCTGCAACGCTACTATCTGTTTTAGGCATTGTAAAATATTATCATATTTTCTCACTGGCACTCTTCCACCCAATTGCATATATAGGAATCTTGTTCCTTGAAATTCTCCATTTTATCATATAGGATGAACACATACCTACTATCAAACTTATATGATGCAATGTCTAAATGCATAGCGGAATCCTTTGATTTTGATTTGGAAGAACAATCATACTCAATTGCCAACTGTTTAAGAGGAATGCTATCAAGAATGTCTTGAGGAATGGAAAAGTGAGCAGTAGTTTGTTCAATTTCATTGCCTATCACATCCTCCCAATGACCTCTATCTACATGCCCCTTGAAATATTTCAAAGTTATGGCAACACGAATTTCATCATTTGTGACCAAATCAAGATACTGTACTTGTAATTCGCTATGGTTCTCAGGACTTTGTACTAGCGATTCCTCGTTTTGTTCAGCAGGTTGTAATGGTAATTCCCCATGGTGCTAAGGATACTGTACTAATTCCTCGTTTTGCTAAGGAGACTATACTAGTAATTCCTCGTATGTTCCCCGCTTTTACGTTTCTTAACGTATGTTTTATGAACAGGTGGTTTTAGCAAAGATATTTTTCCATGTTGGTTGATATCACCAATCTCTATTTCAGTAGCATGGGGTCGACATAAATCAAATTTTTTTTGAAGTGTGCCCAGGAAACTAAATTTAACCTTCCTTAATTGGCTCTCTTGCAGGGAAGAGTGAAGTTTCTTAGCCAGTAGATAAGGAATATCTACAGGTATATCTTCCACCCAATGTATCACTACCTGCATACATTCACCTGAAATGTCAACCCCGTGATGATTCAGAATTGTCTTACGGACAATTTGAATCAAAGTTTTGTATATTCCGGGAGGGACATATTGCATTTTTAAACCATTACTCGAAACATTTACTTCTCTCCCACAAATTTTACTGGCCATCTGGTTCTTCTCCTGTCCGGGGGTTTTCCTTGAGCTTAAAATCACTCCCCTCTGCGTGGAATATTTCTAGCTCGGGAAACCAAATCAGGGTCGAGGTATACTCGCTTCCCAAAAATTATGAGTTCCGTATTCCCAGCATCATATTTCAAAATTGCCTTATCTATCTCCTCATCAACATAACTAAACATTCCCCACAAAAATTTGAAAATTTCATCTTTCCTCAAGATAGTTTCCATACCTAGTGGCCACATCTTTGCATCTCTCCATGCATCAGATTTCTCCTGGAATTTTTTTACTATTACCCTATCCTCTGTGGACGACTGTGTCTCAACTGGGGTTGTAGAGGAGGATGCCCGCATTTCAGTTGTGCTCATCATGCTGGATGCCCCTGTTTGAAGTTCGACCATGGTTATCCAGGTTTGAAGAGGAGGTCAAGTGATGCACGTGTACTGTATTTCAGGCTCACAAATTCTGCCTGTAAATAGGTTTTCAACAACAAATCAACGCTTTGCTTGGGTATGCACTTTGGAAATAAAAAACATATAAAAAAGGAATTTGGAAATTAAAAAATTAAATATCATCATGACATAAAAGATATAAACACGTGCCTCTACTCTTCAACAATTAAATATCATTCATGATCTTCTTCTTCATCCAACTCAACATTTGTATCAGGATCTGGTTCATAATACATATTCATGAAAGGCTCATTCACATCAACATCATCATCAATGGCATCTTCGCTAATATAGTCATCTACTTCGTCAATGAGATCATAGTCTACTACATTTGGATGATCAACCTCTTCAACTTATTCATCGAACACATCAACTGGAGCCACCTTCTCCTGATCTAAATCATCATCATCATCTTCTTCTTCGTGATTATCTTCATCATCTACATGATTATACTTTACTGGTATTCCTCTTGGATCGTATCTAACAACGTATGATCAACCTAGTTTACCTAGTACCTCTGAGTAAAAGACTTGCTCACATTGACTTGGAAGAACATAAGGCTCTGTACCCAGTTCAAATGCCCTTGTATTAACCATGATAAATCCATTAGCATTCTCAATAACAGTTCTTTCAGGATCATGTTCATGCATCTGTAGCCTGTACCACTTCACCTCAAACAAAACTATTTTAAAGGAATTAAAATCACACTCAATTATGTCCTCCAAATTCCCATAGTACCTATTCTCAGTTTCTTCTGGATGTATGTCACTTCTAGAGGAAACATTGGTGACCTTAAACATTGCAGTTATCCCACAATCCAAGGTTTTCAGCTTATCATCCAACATTTTGATACGAAATTTATGACCATTACACCACATAGCCTTGTGATGTTTCAACTACAACATTGACAACATTGTGAATTAATAAACGTCATATAGGACTTAGAAAAAATATTTGAAAACTTAAACAAACCAAATACATTGAAAAAATGGGAAGTAACTAGAAAAATGCGGGTAAACAATTTACTTGCCTTTTTATCTTTTAAACCATAGGCTAAATCAACTTCCCTTTGCGACGTAAGGTCAGGAAATTGATGTCGATGATGATGAGTTGTTTTAATCATCTCAGTGACCCCTTCCCATGATAACCTACCAAAGCATTATTCACAATCTTCTATCCAATTCTCCATCCAATCAAGGTTGTTTGCAATGTATAAATGTAAATCATCCCACACTTGAGCAACTATATAAAAAAATAACAATTCACTATCATTAATTATATATCATTACATACATAGTTTAATACAGTTGAATATGCAGGATTAATGAAAAAAACAAATCAGTATGATAAAATAAAATCGAAACAATACATGATATATTAATTCCACAAAATCTAATAATTACCTTTCACGGTCCTCATTGTACCTTTCCCCAATAGGACCTCCCCTACAAATTTATTGATGGAGTTGAGATTCCAAATGCGAGGCACATTCATATTTTCTGCTAATTTAGGTAGATATTCACTAATATAGAACATGCATTGATATACTATAGAACCCTCGGGACGTGGTCTTTGTCTAACAAGATCCTTCAACGACTTCAACTGCCTCTCCACCATCCACATTGACCTTGTGTGTACCAGTCCACATAATTCAATCTCCTCAACTTGGTGCATGAGGTAGTGTTCTTGTGCATTGACAAATGTTGGAGCTAGATACTGTTGCATTTCACACATTAGTCGGGGAATTTCTCTCTTCCAATACCTTATATCTTCTTTATGGATTTCTTTTGAGCAAAGCCACCTACAAATGATGCAATAAAACAATATCAAGCCATATATAAAATTTGCGGGAAAAACATAATATGTCAATAAGTTTCGCTACAAATCACGGACCAAGTACATTTTCCATGTAAAACATTAATTACTTACCTCATGTATTTTCCAAGAACATAAATAATTTGTTTTATGTTGTTGTCAAAGTCGTCCGGGAGAGATAAAGGTAGAACATACTGTATCAAAAAACACATAATTATTATTTATTTCCAAATAAGAGAATAAAATTAATAAAATAGTGCATACCAATAAGGAAATATATTAAAAACTCACAATTACCTTAATGAATGTATGCCAGTCATGTGTTTTAGCCCCATTAAAATCACCTTTTTTCGTTAAGACATTCTTTATGTTAGATGAACACCCCGTCGGAAACCTGATTTTTCTTATGACCTCTTTTACAATATTGCTCTATTGCTTTTTCAAGCACCAAGGAAGACTACTATTCTGTTGACAAACATCACCATTAGAATTAATGATCACATTTTGCAATGCGTGATTAGCTTCTTGGATGTCACTACAAATATTTCCAATTCTTTCTTTGTCAGTCCTTCCATCTAATATTCGCCATAACAATTATGTTTTGTTCTTCCCGATATGCATTGTATCAAACAAATGAACTATTTGTAGGTGCTCGTAATATGGCAACCTACTGAATTGCATCGAGTAAATTTTCATTCCTCATGAAATCCCATTCGTGCCTTAACGACATTCATGAAACATAAAAAAATCAAATTAACACTAATCAATCAATATAGGTACATATCGCGCAGAACATAATTAACTAAAAACAACAAAGATTTATATAATATATGATACAAGTTGAATGTGATTGTCATTGATGTCAAAGGAGTTCAATGAATGACAAAAGGATAACCAAAGACATGATGGCAGGGTAAACTTAGTGAAAGACAAAGGAATGACAAAGGAAGTAATGACATGGAAAGTATGATGATGTAGAATGTATGGTGAGGCTAGAAAGACACATAATGGTGTTATGGTGCTATCAGGAAGTCAATGTTGTAATCTGACATCATTATGGAAAAATATGGCAACTTTGTGAAACTTTGGAAATTGACTAAGTATGAAAAAGTAGTCAAAAATACTCTAAGAGAATGCCGGCCATAATTCATGGTTTGAATAGAATTGCCGCACCACCATATCAGGATATAGCTTGTTGAACTAGATATCTAGCCATGGTCTCAGTTTTCCTTAATCCTTTATGAGGAGAAAGTATAAGTCTGCCAAAATAGGGTTTCAGGATAAACCTTGGAGAAATTCTTGGACATGGATAAGTGTTGGAAAACTAGTCCAAGTGGACTTTGATCCATGACAATTGATAAATTTATTTTCACAAGGACAACCCTTGGTGGACATTTCCAAATGACCTCTCAAAATCCAGTTTTCAACACTTAGGCAATTTTCTTGTGTTTCTCAATATGCAAAATAGTATTTTTCCTACACTTGGAAGATTGATATTTTGCATATGTAACCATTGTAAGTAAGCCTGAAAGTATGGCTAGATATCCATTTCAACAAAGAAAATATCCATGCCAATTGATGAACCTATTGACATACACCCAACATCTGGTAGCCATTTGAAAGTGGTCTTCCAAACTGCTTATTGACACTTAGACAAATCTCTTCAAACCCTAAGTCACCAAGGTGATTTTGTTTTTTTCATCAAACTTGGAGAGTGAGACATCAAAAATGTGAGGAACATCATACTGACTCAACCATGCCAATCTTCTCTCCTACAACCTCATCATCTAACCTTGGCGGGCATTTTATTGGGATAGTGCAAATGAAGGTGTGAAGCACTTTTGGCATATTGATATATTCCTCCTCAGAGTCTCTTCGGGAAATATGAAACCATGGTTGGATGAACCAACCAACATAATAGAGCCTAAAACTTTCATATAATCTTTCTCATCATCCTATGAGAGGTGGGGCGCATTTCCTTGAGGCCACTTAGGTAGATTTTACCAATAATTCCATACTTAGACAATTTGTCCAAAACCTAAGGTGGATTTTTAATTTCACCCAAAACCTAAAATAATGCTACTATATGATGTATTACACCTTATTGAGCACACCTATGTTGTTTTCACTCCCAGCCTCATCTTCATTTGCCCTAGGAGGGCATTTTACTGAACTTTGGTGTAAGATGGCCTGAAACCCTGGTTTGGCAGATCCATATCTTCTTCCTCAAGCATCATCAAACCAATGTGAGAACATGGTCAGGTAGAAAAAACATATACCTACAAGATGAACATGTGGTGCAGTCATTTTCTTCAACCCACAAATTATGGCAGGCATTTCCCTAGAGCAATTCTGACTAATTTGACCAAAAATCCTTCTTTTGGGAGACCCGTATCTTCTTCTTCAAGAAGTTTTTCTGAGAACCGGGGCCATGGTCAGATAGATATTTCAAAAAAATATGGGATGACAGGTCATGGCGGGCATTTTCTTCTTCTTATGAATTATGGTGTTCATTTTCATAAGGCAGCTGCTTTAGGGCAGTTTTTCAACACTTAGTCAAAATCCCCAAATTATCATAACGTTACCAACTACTACCAAAATGTAACAATGACATCATGAGAAATTAGGACACCAACATGTGTTTTTCAACCTCATCACACATGCCATATCAACACTTCTTTTGTCATTAATGACCTCCTTTGACATCAATGACAACCATACTCAACAGTTTCCTTGTGCTAATAAAATTCATAGGGTGACATAGATCTATTCCTTGTTGAAGTGGTTATCCACCCATGCTTTCATTTTTCCTTATGATGGTCACATGTGCAAGAAATCAATCTACCAAAGTAGGAAAAATATTGTTTTGCATATTCAGAAATTTGGCTAAGTATTGACCAATATTCCAACAATACATAAATAATTTGGCATACCTTGACGATTTCTATTATATTCCAAATTCCATAGGTGAGGTGTCATTCTTTGTGGTTTTTTTCCATTCTCTTCTTTACCATTGAATTTTGCTTTGTCTGTAGTTCAATAACTATGGTTCTTAGGAAGAAAGTGCCTATACTCATCAAACATTTCCTTTGCTAAACTCCTTGAACGACGAGATTTTATCCTGGGACCGCAAGCTGGACATGCAAATTTACCCTTTGTTTGAAGAACTACAAGATATATGAATTAGTGTAGCGAATTAGAATTACCATTTAAAATAATGCATGATATTTTTGTTGGGGCGCGCACCTTAACGGTCCTTAACTTTGGTAACTCCACGGTTTTTGTGGGAGTTTGTAAGCGGAGTTACGACTCAAAATAGTCTTAGGGGTGTCGGGGTTGAGTCAAAGCCTTCTTTTTGTAATAAACCCATGGTTTAAGTCCAGGGTTTAGGGTTCGGGGTGCCCATGGTTTTGTAATAAGTGCACTATAAATAAGCACTCTTGTAAAGAAGTCAGTTTAGGCTTTTGATGTAAGATGAATTGATGCGAAGCTAAGGCCTGTTTTGTAAGAAATGTTAAGTCCCAGCTGTGTGCATGGATGACCTCTGCAGCTATGTTCCCAGAGGGTTTTGGGTGATTAAGAAGATCTGCAGCTGTGTGCGCAGAGACCTGCAGCTTAGTGCGCAGCTTGAGGAATTGAAGGGATCTATAGCTGAGTGCACAGATCAGAACTGTGGTTTTTGTAAAGAGTTGAATAAAACACAGTTCTGTGGACGTAACCCCTAAACTGGGGGTGAACCACGTTATATTGTGTGTTGTGGTTCTGTTGTGTTGTTGTTATGTTCTTTTATGCATTAATAATTATATAACTGATAAGTAAGATCATTGCTAAATACTAACTTTGCTGTGAATTCCCAGTAAAGGGTTAAGAAAGGCACTGTTTGTTCATCTAACCGCGAAGCTAAATAAGTGAATATCAAAGCTCTGTATTTTAATGATTATCATTTGTTAGAAGCTAAAGGTACAGTAATATCCCTCTTCTGCTTGCAGAAACCTGATTCTGCGGCATCCCATAGCTGTTTTGGGTGAGACTGCAACCTGTTCGCAGGTTGTTGCCGAAAGGGCCAACACTGTGGGTCTTTTGTTGGTGCGAAGACAAAAGTATAGAACCCAGGTCTGCCCTAAGCCCAACAATTTTCAATAGATATATATAATATTAAAGAACAAAAGAAAGTAACAATATACCACAAAAATGTGTTAACCCGGGAGCATCATGAATTGTCCATCCAAGTATTCCATGGAATTGAAATCGTCTTTTCCCTATTGGTCTAGAGATGTCATACATAGTGACGTCATCCCATAACTTCAACAACTCATCGATAAGAGGCTCAATGTTCATATGTTTAACCTGGTGCTTACCTAATTGGTCCAACATACATGATTAATTATATTTAGCTATATGTCGTTATATATAAAAGACATAATTATCATGCATGAAACAAAGAAATGAAATATTTAGTGATCAGACTTTCTAGTAAAAAAATACAAATTAATTAAATTCTTGGAACAATCATTGCCAACATTGTGTGCTCTCTCTTGACCGACATCCAAGGAGGAAGGTTATTGTTTATAAGAGAAACATGCCACACTGAGTAGGTAGAACGAAGCTCTCCAAATGGATTTACACCATCAGCTGCCAATGAAAGTTTAACATTACGAGGTTCTTCTTTGAAAATTGGCCACTTTTTTTCGATGCACCTAAATGCAGACCCATATGTAGGAATTCGAAGAACATTGTCTTGACTTCTGTTCTTTGCATGGAAATCTATAAATTGTGCTATACTTTGACACTTGAACAACCGCTAGAGATGTGGAATTATCAGAATATAACGAAGAACTTTGTGAGGAACCTTTTTTGTCACTTTATCAGTTCGATACCTACTTGTTTGACATTGTGGGCATTCATTTTCTAATGCATATTGTCCATAGTATATGATACGATCATTAGGACATGCATCAATAGATTGATACTCCATTCCAAATTCTTTCATAATCACATATATCTCTCGATATGTGCGTGGTAAAATATTTGACGTTGGTAATAGAAATTCACCTAACAATCTACAAAATTCAAAAGAATAAATCAATGTAAACAATATTAATCATCAATATCACATCCATAATTTACAAATTAGATAACAATAGCAATATATGAAAAAAGTCAACCCTTTATGTACATGTGAACATGCAGACATAAATAATTAACAAATTACATACCTTAGTATCTGTGTGAGATAGGTGTTTGATAAACCATTCAAAACCTTCAAGTTCATTAACAACAATATAGCAGATAGAAGATTTTTTTTTAGCCTTCATAAAGAGGTTGATGTGCCTTCTCGAGTAGAGGATCAACATCATGACTATCATCCTAGTTCTCCTCATCCATTGGAGCAAATGTGTCTTGGATCAATCTATGTATCTCATATTCCTGATTTGTATCACTAATGTTATCTCCATCCATATCATCATTAAGAACTTGATCAGCTTCAATATTCTAATCTAGATGTTCGTTACCCTGTAAATGAGTATTTCTGCTAGTACTTGGCAAATAACTCTCTGGAAGGGGACATTTTAGGGGCATTGTCTATATATTTACAAACAACGTAGTAAAATTAGTATGTATAGAACATATAATAAAACGATAAGACATTTTACTGAAATTCATGACATGATGACTATTACAGAGAATACATTAAAAATTGAATAACCTCTTACCAAGGGACGATATTCATAACCCCCTTCGGCGTGCCCCTTCTCCCTACAATGTCTTTCAACTATCGTTCTTAAAATTCTTCTTCTTTGCAAGCCCCTGTAATCAGAACAAGGGAAATAACATTTTCCATCTCCCCTCGCCTCTAATGCTACTCTAAACTGAGCAAGATTCCTTGCATTTTCATTCATAGTGAAAAATCCTTGTAGTGACAAGTAATTGTCTTACCTACACCATACCAAACGATAACTTGTCAAATACATTATATATAAGTATATTTCTAAATGCAGTATATTATATACCAATTTCTACAAAGAAAAACATGAATAATGTGATGAATAGAATTGTCATTGATGACAACATTAATGACAATCATTTTAGAAAAATATGGTAATTTGGTTAAAAACAGGAAAATGACTAAGTGTTGGAAAACTGGCTCAGGTAGCGTTAAGAAAATTCTCGCCACAAATTGTGTGTTGAAAAAAATTCCTGCACCATATGGGGGTCTTGTAGATTGATATTTGGCCTACCTGACCATGTCTTCATATTGTCTTGGAAGTAGTTGAGGAAGAAGTTATGAACCTGCAAAAACATTGTTTTAGGCAGATTGGACCAGACTAAGAAAATTGTCGTGTTGGAAAAACTGTCTCATGTGGCCTTGGGAAAATGCCCGCTGTACCTTATAGGTGTATGATAAAAATTATCTGAAGCTATCATCCTACAGCTTGTTGAAGAGGCTATATCACCATGGTCTCAATTATCAAAGAAGATGTTTTATGACAAAGATAATGGTCTGCCAAAACAAAGTTTCGGCCTGTTTTGCACTATTCCAGTACTGGAAAAACTGCCTCAGTGGCCTCAGGGAAATGCCCGCCCTATCTCATAGGATGATGAAAAAAATAGTATGAAAGTGTTAGGATATAGCTTGTGGATGGGTGCATCTAACCATGCTCTCAGTTATCATGTGGAGTGTTTTATGACAAAGATATAAATCTTCCAAAAGTAAGAAAAATATTATTTTGCATTTTAAGAACACAGAAAATTGGTTGTGTTAGATTCAGGAAATTGAAAAGGCATTTTGAAATGCCCGCAAGGAGGGGTTATTTTGATGATAAAATTCATCAGGTAGCATAGGCATGTTCCTTGGTGAACTGAATATCCATCCATACCTTCAGGCTGTCTTATCATGGTCTCATATGCAAAATATCAATCTGCCAAAAATGGGAAAAATAATATTTTGCATAGTGAGAACAAAAGAAAAACAGGAGTTTGAGAGGTCAGTTGGAAATTCCCTCCAAGGGTTGTCTTTGTGCAAGTAAATTTATCAAATGTCATGGATCCATTATTTGGTAAGTTTTCCATCTGCTCATGACTTCAGGTCTCCATAGAGTGTTCACACGTGTGAAATAGGAGTCTGCCAAAATGGGAAGAAATATGTTTTGGTGTTCAAAAGAGGTTGAGAAGTTATTTTGAAATGCTTTCGAGAGGTTGTGTGTGTGTTAATATATTTATCTTGTGATTTGGTCTTGTTCATTGTTGAAATGGCTATCTATCCATGCTTGTAGGTTTCCTTATGGTGATCACATGAGGGAGAAATCAATCTGCTAAAGTAGAAGAAAAATTGTTTTTACAAGTTAAAAAGAATTTTGTCTAAGTTTTAAATTAAACAGTTTGGAAGCCTATATGCTGATGTGGATAGTACTGAAGACAAGATACTAATTGTGTATGGACAGAGTTGAGACAGGGCTACAGTATGTTGTATGTTGAATGACTTGCTGAGTACAAAATGAAGACTTGCTGATTGGTATTTTTGATGTGTGTGCCCATGGCAAACTTTGGAAGAGTGTGATGTATCAATTGTAATTTGTAATCTGAATTTTGTATAGGGAGTTTGGGTGGAGTTGGGGAAAGAATTATTGGTCTTTTGACAAGTTGAAGCTTGTTTGAATGTTGTAGCATCACAGTCAGTTGTAGCTGACTGAACCATTTTGGTGGGTGGTGCCATCTTATGGGTTGTAGCCCATATTGGAGATTGAAGTCTCCACTTATATAAAGATTACAAAACTATATCTTGTGTCCCTTGTGCAATGTCTTGTTAGTGATGTGTTTAATTGATGAATGACATGTGCCTACTTGATATTTTTCTTTGATAAATATGTTGTTGAATCAATTATGAAATAATGATATAAGATTGGTAGAAAAATTTGAAATTGAGTTGAATCCTTAGCTCACTGATTCACCCCCTCCCCCCTCTTAGTGAGCATTGTGTCTAACATACTGAAGTTTTCATTGATGCCAACAAGTGTTGTGCAGTGGCCTTTGATTTACTCACAAGGAGACCTTGATAGTTTGGGCATTGGAACACTAGGTGGCCCAAATGGTCCAAATGAAAGTTGTCCTTCTACTATGGAAAGCGATTAACACTGTGCCAATGAACAATATCTTAGTGGAGCATTGGGTCTATGAAAAAAACAAATTGGCTAGAGTCATTGTTGATTGGACCCTCTTGTTGCAATTGCTCTGGTTTAAATAAAAGGAGGGATTTGCAGGGTTGTTAAATTTGTTCTTAAGGTACATGACCCGAAGAATAAAACTATTATTTTGAGCCTCAATGTTAGTTTGTATCCCCCAAAAAAGGATGCATGCTTACCTTTTATGAATTTATGGCCAGATGATTGTTGTAGAGTATGAATGATCTCTCTAGTTTTGGATATGGTTGATAAATAAATCAGGGCTCAATCCACACTCAATCAATTGCAATTATAGAAAATGTGCCGAAAATTCATGAGTCAAGCAATACAACGGACATACGATTCCATGCACATTCTCACATTACGCTTTCAATGATGGAAGGATTGAGTTTTTAGCTTGGAGACTCCACAGAAACTTGGTGTGCTTGTTAGAGAGGAACTGGGAGGCAGTTGATGCATCTTGTTGATCGTTTTTATAAATAAAACACTTCTTTCAGATAGGGTACCCCTTCACCAAGACCCAATAGATTTGTAACACAAATTAAATTTTAAATCTAAGTAGAGTTGTGAAGCTTCAGCAAAAAGAGAAGCCTGCTCTAACTTAACAAGGATAATTATTAATGCCATTACAACTTGACCCGTGAGTAAACATCTAAGAGCTATTAATTCCATTACAACTTGACTCGTGCGTAAACAACCTTTGAAAGCTGGCATTGGTTTCACAGGTGTGCAAAGATAGCCATATATCATCAATATAGAGATGAACGTTCGTTGAAAATTAAAAACATTGATATTGCCATGGTTTTTCCGCCATGATAAAAAAAAATAAAGTATTAATCCACGAATGTTCAAAATGTGGAAGTATTTGGTGGAAAAATCTGCCCAAATGTATTAGTGTCCATAGTTCTAAATCAAAAGAGTACTCTAATGCTAATCACCAAGGGATGCCTTCTAGTGATATGGAGCATTGGAACATTTATGCAAACCTATGTTGGATAATACCCAAACAATGTCAAACATGCTGGCAATCCCAAAATATTTATAAATAATCTCAAACACTGAATAAGTAGGACCAAACCTTGATTGGACATTCAGAGCCTTTTAGGACCAAACTTTGCTTAACCAATTGATCCATTTAAACCCTGTATCCAATGAAGATCACCATGTATTGAGGGTGAGACAATTCTAACTTCGTGTGCAGGAGACGATAAAGTTTCTCCCTATCATACGGAAAGATACAAGCTTACCCTAAATCCATCTCCAATATCTACCTATTGAGCCATGAAGGGCATTGTTTAATTTGGTTAATCTTCACAAAAGAAAAGATTTTGCAGCTCTCTAACATTACTAACTTTGCATGAAACCAACAAGGATAGTCTACATGCATGAGTTCTCTAGTCTTTTCATTTCTATCCAGATACTAATGAAGGTTGGTATTTTCCTTCCATTGGTATTTTCATGAAACATGGGATTCCAATAACACCCAAAGGTTAAAATTTTGTATGTAGTCACCCTTATTGTTAATCCCAACCACAGATACCTGTAGAATTTTGATAAAAACTTGTAGGTGTGCATTTGTTTCTTATCTTCACCTTATCTTATACAACTCTCGAAAGTTTGTACAATGATAGATTGTCTGGAATGATATGTAAAGAATAATAACTAGGATAAGTTGAAAGAATAATGGAGTTCTCTATATGCAATAGATACAAAACTACTAAGATATTGATAAATATCTAAAAAGTTAAGAACATTGTCAGCGACAAGGACTTCACTCATTTAATTTCTACATTCTCCAGATATTTTTTCTACAGAAAATGCGTTCATAACTTGATATTTTGTGTGTAAACATCTCCGATTTCCTAGAATCATCTCCCTTAAGAGTATTGATTCCATTGAATAAAAGGGGTATGAACAGAAAATGAATATGGAAGTTTCTTGTTAAGGATCTTGCATAATTTGAATGAATTGATTGAATAATTATTATTCATAAACCCTATTATCACTACTAAATTCCTTAATACATTGTTAGGGCTTGAACCCATTTTATCTTTAACTAATTGTAAGGATTTAGGATTTGCTCACACCTTAGCTTCCTGGTCACAAAAGAGATCCCTGCCATAACCCTCCCCAGGTTTTCTTTTCTTTTGGATAGGTGATGAGTTAGAGGAAATATTGAAAATGCAAAAAGATACATCTAATCAAATGCATTATGAGACTTTTTCCAAGAAACATGATATTAAGAGGGAAGTACATAGGAAGAAAAACTGGCAAAAGACACATGGGATATGTGAGAATAAGAAAAATCCTGCTACATCCCTGATATTGTCTGATAAGAAAGAAAAGAAGATGCTCAATTCAGTTCAAGTTGGGATTCAAGAGAACAGTTCATTATCAACATCTAAATTTGACAATATGAGGTCCACACTAAAGATAAAGAAGCCTACAAGCCATTTTTAGGACCATTTGTGGTATGATGTTGCTGGTGCAGTTCCTACAAGCCATTTTGAGAACCATTTGAGGTTTGATGTTTCTGGTGCATTATCTTTAATAATTGAGCCAGAGTTGAAGACAACAAAGAGAGACTTTAAAAGGTCATTAGAGAGTGAAAGCAATATTCATAGATGGAGACACTATTTTGAAATTTTCTTCTTATCTTGAATAAATTAGGATACAATCACTAGATACATGCATTATTTCAGATCACACCATGAGTGAAAAGCAGTTTGGTCAGAAAAGGAAAAGCATGGAAAAATAAAATAGAGGTTCTCGATTAGTGCCTGAAAGTGAGTTCCTAGATCATAGAAAATCAGTGACAGATAACATTGTCAATAATTTTGAATCTTTTAAACATGGAAACACTGAAGAGAGCATTCAGGTTCCAAATTATAAAGAAAATTTGAAGGGTGATATGTTCAGGAAGCTATGTCTGCATGTGTTGCAGAGGATCCAACTGCTTTAGTGGAGCCAATGGAAACCGGTGTGACTGGACAGGATGATGCATACAAGATTTCTATAGATGAAAAATATTATACTAAATGCTTTGATAATGACAAGAAGTCAGTTAAGGAAATTGAGGAATGTGTCAAAGTAGACACATTGATCCAAAAGGAAGAAACCAAAACAGGAAGTAGTAAGAAACCTGTGGTGTCTTCAGATGCATATCAATCCTTTATAAGGTTTTCTTCAGAACCTACTAAATGGGTAGAGGAGAAGCAGATGGATCCATGGTTTGAAGATTCAATGTCCTATAAGCATATGGATAAATGGAATATTGGAGATAAGGCACTACTACATTTCGACCCAAAATCCGACGGCCGTCATGTCGAATTTTCGACACTTTCCTGTCGCATGTACGGCACTTTGATTTTTTCTTAAGCGTCGGACACGTGGCGTCGGTTATCCGACACTTAACTAACCGTCGGTTAAGCGACACTTAACTAACCGTCGGTTAAATGTCAACCGTCGGATAAGCGACAGGTATAACCGTCGCTTAAACCATTGCTTTAGAGAGTAAGCATCGCATAAACGACAGATATAACTGTCGCTTAAGCGACGGATAGCATGACAAGGCGTCGCAAAAACGACAGATATATCTGTCGATTAAGCGACGGATATGAAGAAGAGTCGTCGCATTTGCGACAGCTAGATCTGATTTTTAAGCACCACGTATTACCAATAACCGTCGCATTTGCGACAGATAGCATGACAAGGCGTCGCAAAAACGACAGATATAGCTGTCGATGAAACGACGGATATGAAGAAGATTCGTTGTATTTGCGACAGCTAGATCTAATTTTTAAGCGCCATGTATTACCAATAACCGTCGCATTTGCGACAGATAGAGCTGTCGCTTAAGCGACGGCAGTGAATTTTTAAAAAAATATATATATATATTAAATATTTATAAGCCCCCAACCTACCAGAATATCAACAAGTTGGAAGCATTGTTTATGTTATTGAATGCATTATTTACTTGTCATATTGCTAAAGTATATTTCATTTCAAGTCTCTCATGGAATGAACGTGGTAACCGTAATTATAACTTGTAGCATCTTTTGATCTACTACAAGTTGTAAGTATTAGAGCTTTCATTACTTTATCTTTTGTTTATACTTAAGTGCTTTTATAAAGTATTGGGAGACCTCCTTGGCCTTAGAGAGTTGGGCCTAAAGTGAGAGGATAATCGTGTTGAGGTTACAGTGATACATCTCCTTTGTTAT